>APFE031757239.1:360017-420000 GCA_000404065.3 Pinus taeda | reverse complement strand
ATAAGAGTCTGTTATCGAAAAGACACCATCAAGAAGTTTTGGGTCATCATCGTGCAATATTAAGATTGGCATTAGTATGTAATCGAGAAACACCAAGTGGAGGTTGTCAAGTTGGTCTTTCCCTAAAAAATCCAAATCATAGTGTCTTGTCTTGTTGGGTTGTCTCTAACTTATTTTGTCTCACATGGGTAAATGTAGAAAATGTAATATTATTTGTAAATATGTTGTAAGTGAAATTCCAAGTGTCATTAGTGGAATGTGAAAGGTCGTCATGTTATGTAATGAGTTACTTGTAAAGAAGCTCAAGAGTCATGAGGGCAGTCAAAGAGGCACAAAGGGGAATGTCCAGTCTCACCCAACCCTTTGTTATAAATAGAACCTCATAACTCATGGAATGGGCTTTTTTAGAGCCAATTTTTTGGCTATGCTTAGGGTTAGAAAAGGCCTGGGTGTATTGTGACGAGCCTTTGCTTCTCCACAGTGTAGAGCGAGTATATTTCATTGGAGGAGTAGGTGTTCTTAAATGTAATGTTCCACTATTGGGGCTAGTTTTCGTCAATGGTGTAAGTATGGATGAAACTTTCACTTATAATAATAATAATATTAGAGCCAACATGCTTTCATGCATATGTTGTTATTATAGTTGGACTATTCTGGTTGCTTTAACAATGTATGTTGTTTAACTTACGCATTTGTTCATGAACTACGTTTTATGCAATTGTACAAATGTTGTTGAATTCATGTTGTTGGATTAACCCATCACTTTTATTTGTGGACTATTATGCATTTCACCTTGTAATTTCATTATGCTCGTGTGTTCCTTTCAAACTAAATACTATTATAGGCTTCTAAGGGGCACATTTACTTTTCCCCTCAATGCGTTAGAACCTTCATGCATCGCACTTAACTCTCTGTCGGGTTGCACAGTTGCTCTAAGCCAAAGTTATCTTACTTACCTCTGCGCTCTACCGCAATCAAGGCATTACACTACAACCCACTGTTGGGCTTCCTACACCAAATGGTTTGAGGTCTAGTTGGGACTTCGTATTGGGGAGATCCTCTAAATGTTGGCAAGTCCAGCACTATCAACAAGTTCTTATAAATTTAATTTTATTAGTACAATTTTTGTTTTGAGGCTCATTTTTTACATCAAAATCCCCCTAATGAAAGCTAGGGATATCTTCATGTAAATATAGATCGAAAGTTATGATGTGTACCTCCCTCTCTTAGAAGCCTCTGATACCTTGACAAAGTTACCGATGAGATTGCCAATGCCTTCAAGGATTTCCTCCTCCCAATGTTCCTTGGAAAGAGAAAAGAGATAAAGCCATACTAGGGTAGCAAGGAAATGCTCCTTCTACAAATTATATTGTTTATTTTAAACTCGCATGGAGAGCCTTGCACTGTTAAAAAAATAAGAGCCTTTTTCAAAAACTCTCGATCTTTCTTCCAAGCTAGAGAAGATGACAATGAAGAATGCTTTTGCCTCTAACTCGAATTCTATTTGACCATGGAGATTCCATTTAATTCGAATCCACCCAATTAGTGACTTTTAAGAGGGCCATAGTGCAATGAATTTTCATATCAGAGTATGATCTTACATATATTGGATATATTCTCCAATCTTACTATATTTTACCTTTTATTTTAGATCTTGCACCACTTTTGACAACAAACACCTTCAATTTCTATTTTTCCATGATGCACCTAGTGGAGGTTTTGCTATGAAACCAGAAACCCCACTTCAACTAGCTGCTTTATAAAAACAATGTCCAAGATGAAAAGATTGAAAGGGAATACTAGTAGATCTAGAATTGTTATGAACTCTTGAAACAATCTAACTAAAAAAAAAGGCATAACCTCCTTTCGCTAAACGAAACATGAACGACTATATAGAAAAAACTCTAAAATTTACAAAAGAAAACAAAAATATCCAAATTACATATAAAAATAATAATTAAATTATAACTAAAATAAAAAAACAAAAATGATTGATAATAATAATAATAATAAATGTGCCATAATAAAATATAAAAAAATAATAATTAATAATTAATAATAATACCAAAATATTAGATCTTAAACTTAACGACTATTAAATTTTTTAAAAAACTAATAATTAATAATTAATAATAATACCAAAATATTAGATCTTAAAACTACGACTAGTAAATTTTTTACTTGTTTGATTGGGTACAATTTAATTTAACATCCACCAAACTAAAATCCAAAATGTCCAATCACATTACTATTTAGTCGTAAAAGCATGTGTGTTCAGCTATCATCCTACCCTTATTGTAAGGAGGCAATATTCATCGAACTAATAAGTGCGGAAAAAAAGCGTGTTCTAACTTCTCAGTGATCTGACCGTTATTGTAAAGAGGCAACATTCATTGAACAATAAAATGTCCAAAAAAAGTGCTGCTAATAACATTAGCATTTGTGTGCTCTGCATGACCTTTACTATAAAGAGAAAAGACGTGATCTGGCAGCAATGGATGGAAAGATGTCCTTCTATCTGAAACTTTTAGCATGTATTTTTAAGGGAAAACACATAATAATTCATGGTTGATATAAAAGATAAATTAGTGTAATCCGTTTAGGGCTTTGGGTTAATATGGTGCTGTGGATCCAGGATTAAGATGAACCTCTATACTCGATATTCACAGTTCAATGAACACCCCTTCCCTTTTAACCTGGTCAACATCTTCGCGTACTAAGAACATCCGACTACCAAGAACATGCTGTCATGAAAACACATCTGACCGAAGCAACTTCGATGTCAAAATTCTAGAGTAGGGAACCAAACTATGGAAAGCAATCCAGAGGTCTATGGAAAACAAGATTGCATGGGATTTGTGTAGATGCCGATAGCTCCGGCATGATAATACGTAAAAACCTTGGTCGTTCGTGTGTGAAATTCAGTATCGCCCATTGTTTCTCCGACTGACTACCGGAAACTCCACATTGCGTACAGGTTGCGTTAGTTTTGGTGCTATACCACTTTGTGTTGAGATTTTCTATTACATCAAATCTTGTAAACATTAGTAAACCTCTAACTTATTATCATTATCTTTTAAATGTTTTCAAAAGAAATTCTAAGAGGTGGTTAGTCCATCAAATCTAACATTTCTTCGAAACTTGTAAGGTATTATACTGAGTGTTGATGTTGGGCATTAGTGCTCCCTTGTATTTTGAGACCTGGCTTAATTGTCCTTAGTGGATCAAATCTAACATTTCTTCGAAACTTGTAAGGTATTATACTGAGTGTTGATGTTGGGCATTAGTGCTCCCTTGTATTTTGAGACCTGGCTTAATTGTCCTTAGTGGATCAATTAAGTCTAGGGATGTAGTTATGTGTTAGTTTACTAACCAGTGTGAGTTTTTGTGTAATGATAATTGTGATTCTAACTAGTTGTATTAAAGTAAGTTTGGATTACACCTTACTCTTCTGCGAAAAGATTGTTGTGCATTAGATAATCCACTAATATATTTCACTACATTGCTTAATTGCCTGTAATAAGTCACCATTAAGTCTATCAATAAGTCCATTTAATAACACATGTAAGTTTTAGTATAACAACAATCCTGATTCCAACAAGAAACTATGTAAAGAAAGCCCGTCACCAGTGCATGTTGAGTGAGGATATTTGTGCAACTCTGTTAAAAATATAATTTCACTGCCCGCGCACAGGTCAGCGGTCAACGGAGAAAACCACGCGGTAAATCAAAACCGCTGGTCTCATATCGCACCACCCATCAGACTGAAGTGGTTTCCGTGCATCGAGCTCCGATGCAATTGGGAGCTGACAGCTGTTCAAGCGCTGATGCTGGCCTGACATCAGCACTGACAGTCCATCGGAAGGTATCTTTCACCCAACTAAGCCTGTCCGATATCCGTCCGATCTTGGTGCTTCTCTGTCCGCCGTTTGATCTCCTGGAAAGTTCTCCGCCAGTTAAAAAGTGCATACGGGTCTGATATAACATTAATATAGTATGGTCCATAAGTATTGCCCATCCCGTATATTAAATTGCTGACATTTATTTTGGTAGGGTCGTTAATATTTTACGGCGAAGTTAATATAGCGTATGGGTAAGTTTATTTTTAATATATTTTTTTTAATATGGCGTTGACTCAAATTTTTGTTATGTAAAAACAAAACCCGCGGGGATTAAAAAAAATGAAGTTTGTAATGTATTTTGGATGAAGAAAAAAAACAGTGGGTCCGCAGTGCCTATGAGAAATTTGTGAATCTCACACAGTGAGATAAAAAAAAAACTTGAATTCGCAGCAGTGAATGAAAAAGAACAGAGGGTGAATTTTGTATTGCAGGGAATGCACAGAAGTGCATAGATATTTTGGGTCTGTAATGTAAAAGTGATTTTCATGCAGCAGAGTAAAGTTTTTGATTTGTAATGTAAGATTGCACAGCAGTGCAGGAGGAGAAAGTGAATGAAAAACCAGTGGGTTGTTTTGTTTCAAAACCATGTATTGTTTCACACAGGTGAAAAGGTAACTCTGTAACTCCCTGTAAGTTTTGTTTTCACACAGCAGTGAATGTAAATGAAATATTTACACACAGTGGTGTAAAATTTCATAGGAGGCAGAGTAACTTATGTGAAAATGTTTTGGTGAATCCCTCTGAGTGAAAGAGGATGAATATGTAAATGTTTTTGTTTAATGAATGAAAATTTTATGGTGGTGAAATACTCTATCCTGTGAAATTGTTTTTAAAAGACTTCTTTGTGTAAAAGATCCTGGTGTAAAGGAAACAGAGCATAGCCTCTGTGTTTTATATCTTGATGGTTTTGGTATTTATCCATCTCAAACAGAAGCAAAAAAAATACCCAACAAACTCTACCCGGTTAGTGAGGACCTCGTGACCATTAGAGCCGACTGCCTGAGTATCTCTAAATCAATTTTTTCTTTGTTGGTTTGGCTAACAGTGTATATAGGTTTCTTTTTAGTTTGGTGAGGGAGTGCTCTTCTTTGTTGGTGTGGGTGTTTCTCGCTTGGCGTAGCTTGGATTTGGCTCGTCTGTTCTATGTATAGGGTTTGGTTTCTCAGTTCTATGGTTATACCCTGTCCGGTGGCCGTCCGTGAACGCGTGTGCGGTATATATTTCCCTAGTAAGAAACTCTCATAGTCTCGTGTGATGCTACAACTGATATACTCTAAAGAATAGAAATAGCAAACTAGTGTGGGATAACCCTAATAAAAATTGCAAAAAAAACAAAAGGGTGTTCCTTCTTGGAAGGGTAATTGGGATTGCCCTTTTGTTTCTTGCCCTCTCAGAGTAACAGACTACTGGGTGATAATCATACTAAAATGGCAAGAAAAAAAGGGTACGCCTTACTTCAAAGAGTATCCTTTCCTTTTAGCCCATTTTAGCATGGTTATCTAAGAGTAGTCTGTTATTCTTGATGAAGTGTTTAAACATTTTAGGATCATATAGACAGAAAAGGATTGACGATACCTTCATTATTCTGAAAATTTATGTCCTATCCTGCAACAGAGATGCTTGCTATATATAACCAAAATTATAAATCTAGCAATCCAAATTTTCCTTCTTCGAAAATGCATAAAACTAATAAAGTAATTGCAGTACCTGAAGATGTGGTTACAGTAGCTGAACGATTGCTCCCGCTTTCAAGCTGTCACAGATCAATAAAGAAGTCGCCATCTCTCAACGGATATAGGCTTTGACAGAATGTACATATCACGTCGGCTACCATGGTAGATAACACCTCTCACATAAATATTTCTTCATTGTTCTTTTGCTGTGGAAAATCATTTGGATATAAATCGGAAAATATATTGAATAGAGATTGAGTGACTCCGAGAGAGAGCACGCATGTATACAAACGTGTACCATACACGGGTGTTGACAAGCGTGCTCTCTCTCGTTGTCATATAACCGTTGGTCAATACAAATCAGATGATCACAAATTCAGGTTATGAATTAGAAACGCTTGTTATATGATCAGAAAGATCAGGCTATATACAAAAGTCTGTTTATTTGATCACAGAAATCGACTACTGATCTCACCCCAGTCCATTACAAATTGTTGAAGAATACAGAGTTGGTTCTAAAGTGAAAAACTCTAATAGAATAGATGGATGCGAAGAGAAAAATGTTCAACTGTCAAAATCAATTCATTTGGAGAGATCACTTCTCTTGACAAGATGAAATCTTGGGAATATTTAGAAAATCAATTTTGAACTGATCTAACAACAGAATAACTAGACTGATTTAATAACAAGAGAAAGAAAAGTAAATGGAGGGTGACTCAAATTGCAAAACTAAATTCCTTCCCATAGTGGGGAGGTAGATTTTTTTTCTTTTGTAAGATACCGGCTTCCTTCTCTCGAATAATATGGGAGTTCCGTCTAAGGGCAGTAGATATGTCAAGATCTAGCATGTATAGAAGTATATGCCTGGAGAATGCTAACTGTGGCCTCAATATAGGCGTTACCCATTATGTCTCAATGTAGGCCTTATCCATTCCTAACTGTGGCCTCAATACAGACCTTATCCAATAGTCTTATCGTAAAGCAGCTTTTAAGATATTATCTATTTCACCTAACCTGTACACAGCATAAAAACAATATATAAAAATATTATTTATAGATAGAATTTAATAAATAAACAAAGGTTATTATATATTATATATATATAATTTTTTTCAATTGTCTTAATGTAAACTGATTTTTTTTGCCTTGAAAATTATGGACATTTTGGCAAGAGTTCTATAAAATCTGCTTTTAGTTTTTGTAAATCCAGGTTACAACTGTCACACTTAAAGATTTTTGGTGCCCCAGAGAAATTTTTGATGGTACTGAATCAATTTTCACCACAAAAACATAATTCAATTTCCACTTTACTCCCCTCTTTATCTTTCTCCTTTTCAATTTATTTAATCTGTACATAAAATGGTTATTACAATAAGAATTACAATGTTATTTATATTTTTGGAAGCATTTTTATAAAACTAATGTGAATCCTGAAAAAGTCAAGAGATCCAGAGTGTGATTTAAAGAGAGTAAAACACCTGAAAAAGTTACTAATAACTACCTAGCAGGCCACTGGTTCCTCTAAAATACACAACAAAAACAAATAAATATTGAGTACACTCTCGAACAACTAATTTCTGCAATATTCGCTATGGGAAATAAACGACAATGGGGAACGTTGGTGGTATTCGGGTGGATTTTCCTCGCATTGATGTACGAGAAATTAAACGGTGAAGAATCGATTGACTGGGTACATGATTGGTTTGTCCACATAGTAAGTCCAAGCCCGGGGATGGGAATGTGTGTAGCTGTTGTTCAGTACCTAACAACATATTCAGAAGTGATAAAAGCTTGTCATCTCTGAGTAAAGTATTTTTCCAAGAGATTTTTTCTGGTTCCAATGTGTTCGAGTCAATGTCTGACCATAGCGAAGAGGATTAAGTACCATATGTAATAGGTATAGGAGTTGTTTTTAGTCTAATTTTTTTAGACTTTCTCATGTCATATTTTGTAGAAAATTTGTCAGGTAGATAACGGTCAGATCATATAAGCACAAGAGAAGCAAGTAGAGGTCAATGCTATACTTCTTTAGCATTTGTCAGAACTGCAACCACAAGGGCCACTTCGGATCAACCATGCACATGAGGATGGGACTAATGGAGCATATGATAGTAGATCTCCTAGAAGACAAAAGTTGTATAGATATGAGACATTTAGAGATGGCAGGTTGTTGGATACTTCGGAAATGAGGGGAGATGAGTACAAGTATTATTCTAGTTTGGGTTTTGATAAACATCATGATTCTCGTCACTATCGTCCTACAAGGGCCACTTCGGATCAACCATGCACATGAGGATGGGACTCATGGAGCATATGATAGTAGATCTCCTAGAAGACAAAAGTTGGATAGATATGAGACATTTAAAGATGGCAGGTTGTTGGATACTTCGGAAATGAGGGGAGATGAGTACAAGTATTATTCTAGTTTGGGTTTTGATAGACATCATGATTCTCGTCACTATCGTCCTTACAGGAGGAATGATAGGGGATACTTACCGGATGAATTCAAGAAAGAAAAACCACCTACTTTTGATGGACATGTGAAGAAGCTGGAAGATGCAGTGGCTTAGATACTTGAAATGAACAAATTCTTTGAGTAGCATGAGTACACAGATAACATCAAGGCTAGAAAAGTTAGCTTCAGGTTGAAAGGTAAAGGAGCATCTGGTGGGAAGATGCTAAGTAGGTTAGACACATCAAGATAGATGAATGGATTTGGTAGGAATTCAAGAGGCTTTTTAGGAAGAAATACTTGTCAAAAAGGTACTATGACAGTAAGGCAACAAAATTCTATGAGTTAGATGTGGGATCAATGACAGATGAAGAGTACACGACCAAGTTTCTAGAGCTATTGAGGTATGCACCACATATTACTCGTGAGAACACTAAAGTTCAACAAATTTTCAGTCATTTTCCATTATCATTTAGAGATCGGGTTGAGTATAATGAGCCTCGGTCACTTGAGGAATTTATTGGGAAACTGAAGCATTTCGATGAACAATCAAAGCATAAGAATGAATCTCAGCATGGATGGAAGGGAAAGGAAAAGGGTAAAGGTAAATGGTAGCCTAATAGGACAAGGCCTTAGTGTGCAGATGAGAAAGAAAATGCGGCACAAGAAAAGAGATCTAATGTAGATAGAGAGGGACATGAGTTGCAGCAACAGCATAAAGGTGTTGGTACTGGTAGTGTTGGACAAGTGGCAAAGAGCACCTCAAGAGTGATTATCCACAAAACCAGGGTGGTAGGCCTTAGATATAATGCATAGGAGGTGCAGACTATTGGGGACATTGGTCATAGTATTCCACGTATCTATGTAGTAGTGGACAATAGGCAGGCAAAACATCAGTCATCTATCATTGAGATGAAAGGTAAGCTTTGTGATCAAGTTATTTCTATTTTGATTAAACTTGGAACTAATTATAGCTATGTTAGTCCTCAATTGGTGGATAAGTGTAGTTTTAATAAGGAATTTCATGTAGAGACTTGGTTAGTGCAATTAGCTATAGGTACAAAGAAGCAAGTTCATCATTGGGTAAGAGCTTGCGCATTTGATTTAAATGTTATGCCTACAAAAACACATTTAAATGTATTACCGTTGGGTTCATAAAGTATGTTGTTGGGCATGGATCGCTTGTTTCTACATAGAGCCAAGATTGAATGCTATCACAAAGTTATTGAGTGTGTTGATGACAGTGGAGAAAAAAGAGTCTTCCAAGGTAAAAAAAATCCATATCAGTTAGGATGGTGACAGCTATGCAAGCAAAGGATCGCTATAGGAAAAGGTTCAAGCTATTTGTAGTAAACATTTCTAGTGAAAAGGGTAAGGACGTTGAGGATGTAGATGTGTTGAATAGATATCCATTGTTGTAGTAGTTTCAGGATGTATTCCCTGAGGACATTACATATTTTCCACCTCACAGGGAGGTAAACTTTTCAATTGAGTTAGTGCCAAGGTTAGCTCCAACATTGAAATCACCTTACAGGAGGAGCAGACCTTAGTTGGTTGAGTTAAAATTGCAACTAAAGGAAATGTTTGAAAAGGGATACATTAGGCCAAGTGTATCACCTTACGACGCACCGATCTTGTGTGTGAGGAATAAATATGGTACTCTTAGATTATGCATTGATTGTAGGAAGTTGAACAAAGTGACTATCAAGAATAGATAACCTTTGTCGAACATGGATGACTTGTTCAACCAGCTAAAGGAATCAACAGTGTTCTCGAAGATTGACTTGAGATATGGATACCATCAGGTATGCATTAAAAAGAAGGACATTTATAGGATTGCATTCAAGACCAATTATGGGAATTATGAGTTTGTTGATGTTCCATTTGGCTTAATGAATGCTCCAACTACATTCATGTGTTTGATGAATAGTGTGTTGCATCCATATTTGGATAATTTTGTTATTGTATTCATTGATGACATACTGGTATATTCTAAAATTGTGGAAGATCATGTAGAGAACTTAGCAATAGTATTGTATGCTAAGCTCAACAAGTGCAATTTCTTTCAGACTAAGGTACACTACTTGGGGCATGTAGTCTCCAAGGAAGGAATTCTAGTAGATACAAAGAAGATAAGGGTCATTATGGAGTGGGTAGCTCCTAAGAATATGGATGAGGTGAGATGTTTCAAGGGTTTGGTAGGATAGTATAGGAGTTTCATCAGGAACTTCTCACAAATTTCTTATCCCATTTCATCAATGCAAAGGAAAGGTAAGAATTTTGAATGGACAAAGGAATGTGAAGCTAGGTTTAAGCAACTTAAGCAGTTGTTGATGCATGCACCAATACTACAGATTTTAGACATGGACAAAAATTTTGTGGTATCCACAGATGCTTTCAAGAGAGGGCTTGGTGGAGTCCTTATGCGGGATGGACAGGTGGTATGTTATGAGTCCCAAAAACTAAATGAGCACGAGAAGAACTTCTCGACACATGATCTTGAGTTAGCAGTGATTATACATGAAATGAATATGTGGAGGCACTATCTTCTTGGCAGGAGGTTTGTGCTTATGAGTGATCACATTGGGTTGAGGTATTTGTTTGACCAGCTAAATCTGAATGCCAGGAGGGCTAGATGGTTGGCTACAATCAACAAGTTTGATTTCTAGATCAGGTACATCAAGGGTAAAGAGAACATGGTGGCAGATGCTCTTAATAGATGGGTATAGGTACATCACTTGGTAGCTCTGAGCTCCTATAGCTACATGATAATATCTTGTAGGTAGGACAACATGATGTCAGGTATATGGAGATTATGCATAGGTTGCAGCAAGGTGATGGCATAGGTATAGGTATAGGTATAGGTGTAGGTACATGTACATGTAGTGGTATAGGTATAGGTGGTAGTACAGGTACATGTATAGGTACAGGTGCAGGTGCATAGGGCATGGACTAGTTTCTTACAATAGATGGATTGGTAAGGTTCCTAGATAAGATATATGTACCAGATAACAGTGAGCTCAAGAAGGTGATATTGGAGGAATTTCATGTGACCATATTCATGTCACCCAGTTTATCAGAAGACACTAATAGCAGTGAAGAGGTATTACTATTGGACAAATTTGAAGAAAGATGTACCAAAGTTTGTGCAGAGATGCTTTGTTTGTTAGCAAGTGAAGGCAGAGTTTAAACATCCAGGTGGACTACTATAGTCGATCGTGATTCTATACTGGAAATGGGAGTTCATTTCCGTGGACTTCATCACAGAGTTGCCAAAGATAGTGAAGCAGCATGATTCCATCATGGTCATTGTGGACAAGTTAACATAGGTTGCAAAGTTCATTCCAATGAATTCTACATTCTCAGCTAGCAATGTGGCAAAGGTATTCATCAGAGATGTGGTTAGACTACATGGTGTTTCGAAGAAGATTGTATCAGATAGGGATGTGAAGTTTACTTCTAGGTTTTAGAAGGATTTGTTTTCATGCATGGGAATAGAGTTAGCCTTCAACACAACTTATCAGCTGTAGATAGATGAACAAATAAAGAGGGTCAACAGGATATTGGAGGACATGTTGAGGATGTATGTGATGCATCAACAATGGAAGCGGGAAGAGTATCTCACTTTGGTAGAGTTCACATGCAAAAATGGTTATCAAGAGTCATTGAGGATGATTCCTTTTGAGTCATTTTATGGGTGGAGTTGTAACACTCCCATTAGTAGGAGCGATCTGGTTAACAGAGTATTGATTGGACCAGATATGTTGGCTGACATGGAACAAGAGATGTAGGTGATCAAGAAGAATCTGAAGGCAACACAGGATAGGAAGAAGAGTTATGCAGACAGGAACAAGTTGTTTAAGGAGTTCTAGGTTGGGGAATAGGTGTACTTGCACATCAAACTGAAGAAGATCTCCTTATGTATTGGATTGTGTGCCAAGTTTGCACCATGATTTTGTGGACCCTTCAGTATCATTGAGAGGATTAGATTAGTTTCATATCGACTTACATTGTCTCCAACATTGAAATTATGGGATGTTTTTCTTGTATCTTTTCTTAAGAAGGATATTAAGGATGTTGATCATATGATTGACTGGTCTATATTCTAGGTGGAACCAGATGGAGAATTCTAGCTAGAACCTCAGTGTATATTATAGAAAAATGTGCTCATGCTCCAGAACCGAGAAATCAAGCAAGTTAAAGTGAAATGGAAGCACTTTGGGCCCAATGAAGTTACATGGGAGATGACAGATCAGATGTGGGCCATGTATCCTTCCTTGTTTGACGTTTGACGAAAACCATCTTAACATGGTGGTTTGGTGTTTTCTTATGGTGGTTTGTTATTTTCTTACGATGGTTTGGTATATGCTTTATGGTGGTTTGATACATGCTTATTTTGGTTTGAGATATGCTATATGATGTTTTCATATGTGCTTAGATATAATGACTAGTATATGTAAGATATATTGTTTGGTATATGATTTGGCATATGTTTTGGTATCTATATTTATGGTGATGTTACTATATGTACGCATGCATATGGATGTAGATACCGTAACGAGTTGTGTTATAAAACTTCATTATGTGCTATGGGTTTCAAGTCATTATGGTTATGTTATCATGTCATTATGATATCATGTGGTTATGTTAACATGATGTTATGATATCATGTGGATTGGCACTTAGCAAGATGATCATGGTAAATACCATAATGAGTTGTGTTATAAAGCTCCACTATGCGGTATGTTGTCATGTTGATATGACGTTCTTCTTTTTAGCAGATATATCATTGTAAATACTGCATCGAGTTGTGTTAGAAAGCTAGAAGTATGTCTTCTTTCAGCAGGTTTCTGAGGTATATTAGTGATTGAACATCGGGGATGGTGTCCCCCAAGGGGGAGCGATTATTAACAACCTTGGTGAAAATTTCATGTAATAAAAGTTAAAAACAATAACCACGGATGAATGGGACGCTTATTCTAAGTTGAATGCTGGGCAAGACATCCTAGGGGTGTTCATCTGGTTCTTTATGGCTAAGGAAATTGACAAAGGCAATGGCTGAGGCTTTGGAAAGGCAAAATGGCATTTTGGCACAATTATTTATGAAAAAATTGAAATTAGAAGAAAATGGAGGTAAAAGGTCATAGGTTTCATGTGATGAGGAAAATGAAGGAAAATAATGGAAAATGAAGAAAATAGAGGCCTCATTCATAAAAGGGCTTGTAAGGATTAGTTGGTAACCATTCGTTAGTTTAGCTCTAGAGCTCTTTCATTATTCTCTCTCTCTCTCTCTCTCATACTCTTGGACACTTAGAGTTTTCTTGGATCACTTTAGCATTGTAGCAAGAAATGAAAAAAAGGAAAGAGGAAGAAAAGATCAAGTAGGGAAAGGTAAGTCAAGTAGCTATAACAGGCTTCATTGTAGGTATCGACTTGCATGTGTATTTTCCTTGATAAATTTGGAATGAATGGGATTGCATGTGTTATTTTTCTATCATGGCATGTGTTTTACCAGGTGTTACAGTCTTTTCATCCAAGCTTGCCATTTCCTAATAGCTTTGATGAGATGGGTTCTTTCATTGGTTTATGTGGGATGACTGAATTGGCTTTGTAGGAAAGTGGGGTGGATATTCAAATTGGAAAACACATGGTGTTGTGGTCCTTGAAACAGACTCAGGATGCACGAACCCACTCACATAATAACCCCTGAACCAGACTGTGGGTTGTCGTAAAGCCATATTGTGTGCCTCGCTGGGCCTAGGAATCCTTGCTAGTGAATGGCAGGATATACAGTAAATCCCAGAGGTGGATTTTCTCTCTGTTGAGGCTAGTGATTTTGGGATGGAATGCACAGTAAAGCCTGGATAGCATGTCTTAGTGTAGGTCCTAATGATCCCTGGATTGGACTATGGATGCAAGGTAAAGCCTGAGAGATTAGGAGGCACTCACATTCCTCACGATGTGGGCAAAGAACTCTGGCAGCATCCACATTGGTTGGTGCTTTTGATGTGTTCTATGAGTCCGACATTCATGCTTGGAATATGGAACGGGGGTGATTGCCTGAAGAGAGACTTGGCTCAGCGAATCTATCGTCGAGTGGAATGTGGTAGTCCCATCACCGATTGGTTCATTGCATTGATTAGTGAGAAATTAATTCCATTGACTTTCATGTGTAAATGTACTAATGTATATATAGATTTAAATGTTTGATATCTTTATTGTATTTTTGTTCCTATTATGTTGGTTATATGCACATTTTATGACAACAACTATGTATGGCTCTTAGCATGATTTTACTTGTATATGAATGGATAATGTGTCTGTGAACTAATTTATGAATATGCAGTAAATGACATGAGGGGAAAATGGTTTATAGTGATTCTTAGATAAGTATGAGATCCCTACACTTAATTCTATTGTTTACACCTGTAGGTTACATGTTGATGATATGTTTGACGAAATTCCTGTCATGGCTAATGGGGTTCAGGTTAAGGTATTTTTTAGCTTATTTCTTTTGCATCATTGTTTCCCTATAATTTTACCGATTCAAAGCTTTTATTCCATTTTGGGAAGTGGCCTAAAAAAGTGGCTTAAATCCTCGGGTCCTGGGCACAAAACTAGCAATTTTGGTCCAAAGTCACTAGCATGTAGGAGTATGAGAGAAACTTTTGGTCTTTGGTTGCTCCCTTACCCATAACATGAGAGGGGCTATGGATTTAGAGGTCCAAAACAATAGTGGAACTCAAGGACAATTTGTCTGAGTCACTAACTTGTCTCTTGAGGGTTGTGTTGATGATATTGGATAACTATGTGATGTTATGTCAATTCCACTTCCTTTAGGTTACCTATTAGGTCGAATCCGATGATTGTAGCCTCTCGCCTCATGTTTACCCTGGTTGGCATGGTTACTTGGGTGGATGTGGGAGGAGGGTTTGACAACTAATTCCTTATCTAGTTCCACTAGTCAACTTGCTCCCAGTTTCCATGAATGTTGAGAATAAGGATCCCAACTTTCCTAGTACTAATGTTTAGTTTTCCATCCCATGGCATGGATGATGGTCCTACCATATTAAAAATATGATTAGTATATTTATTTAGTATACTATTTCAATGTTTCATCCCAAAAGAGGGTGGACATGCCTCCTTAATTTCCCAAAATCAATGCTACTAATATCCATTATTCAAAGTATTATTCCATATGAGAAATCAATTGGAAGAACCATCCACCCTTATGAGAACCTCCTCTACTATGTTTCTAGTGTAATTGGCTCTATATAATTTTACATAATGATATTCACTCCTTTGAGCCAATGCCACTAGGTTTTCACTTTCCATGCCTTGTCTATGCTAATGGCATATTTGATGAAGAACATATATTATGATTTAGGTAAAAATATAGAGTCCTAGTGCCAATTTTTTTCTTTATTTAGTCCTCCCAAGCAAACTAATGTTATAGGTTTCCAATAGCCTTGATTATTAACAAAAAATAACAAAATTTCATAATGATAAAGGAAGGTTTCCTTGTTTGGAGGATCCTTGGGATATCAAATTATTTGGCATGGGGAAAATTGTGGGTTAATGGACCATAGGGGCATATAATGTAGGGTCCCATTGGTGTACAGTGAAATCAGACCAAGTGTAAATGGGTTTAGGTGCTAGGTGGGTATTAAAGGATAGATGGAGATAGGGTCCAAGAGATAGATTTCAAGGGAATAGTTGTAAGGTGAGGATGGAAGGGAGAGAGGGGTCATAGTAAGGGTGATGGGGATTATATGGAAGACATTAAAGGGATTTGGGATTCAATGAAGAAGTATCTAAGGATAGGTTGATGAGGTCTAGGGACTTAGAGAGGAAGGAAAATTGGGGTAAAGGAAATATAATATGTAAATTGTACATATTACTTTTATATGTACAATTTACATCATTCTTAAGGCAGTTGAATTTTATTCCATTATTGTAATTCGAAGAGTGCCTTCTAAATACTAGAATCTAACTCTTGTATTTTGATACTTGAATGAAGAACTTGTGGGCATGGTACAATTGGAGGTTTTGTTGACGCCATTTATGACAGTAAGAGTTTCACCTTGATTTTAGTGGTGGAAGTTGACTCTAAACCTTTCAGCCACCATACCTCGCAGCAACAAAGGATGGGTTCACCTTCATTTCAATTCAAATCAACAATCTTTCAGAATTTGAAGGTATGATAATGATATCTCATGTGAAGTGACATTCTTTCTCATGGCATTTGAATTTTCATGGAAATTTTATAGACTCTGTATATTTCATAATATTGTTTACTATCATGAATGAAAGTGCACACATGTGTGTTCTTAAGAACAATTTTTATGATATTTAGAAAGAATTATTGTTGCTTCATTTTGAGAAGATAGTTGTTATTACCAATCATTGTGCGAAGATGATCTAACCGCGTATGCTCCCCTATTTATACTGGAAATTCATGCGAGTCTCAATCTGTTGGCTTGAATACTACATTTAGTTAGAAACTCCCCTTCACTAGAACATCATACAGTTGCCTTAGGGGAATTTTGATGTCTAAACTAGGCCTCTTAAGGAAAATATAAAATAATAGTGGAAATAATAAAATAAGATTAGATTACATCATCAAATTTTAGAGGGAAAAAATAAAAATAAAAATATATTTTTTCAACTTATCTCCCTATGGGTTTACTCAAATTTTGAGCAGAAACACTTGTTGGATGCATAATTTGATTCATCATCCAAGGAGTACCTATGTTGCATATGTTCAGTGGTGCAATCATGTTTTTTCATGTATTACTCATTTTTCGTGTAGTAGGGTCCACCAAAAGTATGCAACATGGGTACTCCTTGGATGATGAATTAAATTTTGCATCCAACGAGTAATCCTGCTCAAAACTGAGTATAACATTAGGGAGATAAGTGGAAAATACAGGTTGAAAAAGTAGTTTTATTATTTTATTGTTTTTTAATATTTTTACTTTTTTACTCCAGAAATGGTGAATCATCTCCCATGGTTGACATCATCATCTTGAATCTTATGGGTTCTTATAAAGTTTATTTTGGTTGTAAATTTTTCTTAAGAGGCCCATTTTAGACCTCAAAATTCCCCTAATGATGGTTCAATTAGTGTTCAAAATAATACTAGATTTGTATTGGACTAATTATTCTTACATGACTTTTGTTTTCTTGGGCTAGTTTTATTTGTAGCACTATCAAGAATATCAATAATTTAGAATAAGCCTTTCGAGTTGATTTTGCATTGTAAGTGGGTGAATTTTTAGTTAAAGTTAATGACCTTTTTAACATTGATTGCATGTTTTTTCCTCATAGAAATCTTGCGAAAATGATGACACTCAATGATTTGTTAGAGTTATTAGGCACTCTAATGTTGTCTATTGTTCATAATAGTTTCCAAATAAACAAGGGAACTTTCTCTAGAATTCAAACATGTTTACAAAATGTTCAAGACAAGATTTAGTTTTTGAAGCTTGAGTCTCAACTACAACGAGATGATCTACAAAAGAAGAGTTGTAATTTTGAATTAGTTCTTGTTCAGAACAACTCCATGTTTGAGCCTGACTCCCTGAGTGGTAAGAGATTGATCATAATAATGGAGTCATTTCAGGAGAAGTTCCCAAGACCTTCATCAGACCTTGGGAAGAAGCTGTGGACATCAAGAATAGAATTAAGGATGTTTCCTTTCATATTTTAGAATATTCCAAGTTTTTCATACAAATGTGAAGGCTCAAACTACACTTCCCAAGACCTTCACCAGAGCTTAGGAAGAATTTCTGAACAGCAAGAATAGAACTAATCTAAAATATGACAAGGATATGTCATTTCATATTCCAGAATATCCCAAGCCCTTTTAAATTTACAAAACTAGATACCTTTAGGATGATCCATCTTCGCTTGATCCATTTGCACAATAACATCACTATGTCAAATGCTAACCTTGTGATTGAATTGGTCATGTGACATATTAGTGTTTTGATCTTCATCCTTGTGATGATTGTGGTAAGTACACTCATCATTCAGAAAGATGTTCCAGAAAAAAAACTCCTACAAGAATGAAGATTCACTTTGGATGGACCGCTTCTTGGCAATGGCCTTCAACAACCAAGAAGATATAGCAGTCATACCACAAAATTTTTTGTTGAGTATTGGCTAATATTGTAGTGAAGACTTCTTCATCTTATCACCTTGTATATGATGGGGGGAATTGATGGTCATTTAGTTACTTGAACTATTCGTCATTCAAATATTTATGAAGTGAGTCGGAGGCACAACCTAAAACTGTTATATGAGTGTACAACCAGAGCTAATCACATCTAGAGAGATTCATGCTCTATGGGCATGCTTTTTTTATTAGTGCTCTTCCTTTCAAAACCACTTGTGGAAGATTTTGGTTTCTACTATAGTTTTTTTATTAGGGAGCACTTAAAATAGTAGAACACTTCAGCTTCTAACAAAATTAGGAATTATTCCAGGAACTACTTTGATAGTTCCAAAGTTGGTGTTTAGCTTTAAACCACCACTAGTTGAGACCTCAACTTCTCCCACCTTTTGGTTTGTTTGTGGTTTTCTCTTAAATACTACCATTTCAAAGAGTTTATTTAGCCATTGGTTGTCATGCTTTTTTTCATTTTAGCTTTCTTGGACTCTTCTATTTACCCCTTTGGATATAGGAGGAATGTTAGCCACCTAATATGTCAGGGTTCTGGATAAGAGAAATATATGTAATTCATTTTAGTTCCTTTTAGTATATTTAAAATTAATGGAGATAAATTTAAAATAATATGTTTCCATAATAAATAATCATATCTTTCTTACATCTATTTTTGCAAAGGAAATAACCTCATTTAATACTTGTTCACTTCGAAAATATGCATACATTCATTTAACTGAAACCATGACGAGATCTATGAGGATATATTTCACTGTATCAACCATGGGACCATGTCACAATCAATAGATCTCAATGTTTCCTAAATGTCATGATTGTGATGCATGTAAATTCAGAAGTAGATTGTGAGTGGCTTCTGAGAGAGCCAATAAAGGGGGAATTTCCCAATCCATGTGCTATCTTTAATATCTTAAAGCATAAAGATAAGAAATTATAAAAATCTAAAATATAAATTATTACATAAACTATTCAGATAGTTTTTGTAATAAACCTATTCCCTACTTCTATAAGCTTCGCCCGATGGAGCGTGGTGCATGGCTGTGAACTTTTGGGCTTTGAGGTATTTTGTACATTATGTGGGTGATCATTTATCCATTATTAATGGTGAAATTGTCTTAGTATAGGAAGTTGTGTCCTTTGTCTCATTTGTTGGGCCACATGTAAAGTTCAAGGAAAGGTTATGGAAATTTTATGATGATGTTATATGTTGGTTCCTAGGTTAGATAGGTGGGGAGTCTTTGTTGTTCTATTGCTTCTTTACAGGTAGAGCT
The DNA here is from genome assembly GCA_000404065.3 of Pinus taeda. Taxonomy (NCBI): domain Eukaryota; kingdom Viridiplantae; phylum Streptophyta; class Pinopsida; order Pinales; family Pinaceae; genus Pinus; species Pinus taeda. The sequence goes on along the minus strand of APFE031757239.1, from coordinate 400,516 downwards.
ATTCACAAAAATTATAGTAAGTGTGCCCCATGGGTCTCAGCTATGTCTCTAAGACAAACAATGAGGTGGAAGGGGAGGGTTGGTGGAAGATCCCAGCTAGAGGAATGAGGCACTAGACTCTTTGCTCATCAATCAGCTGCCACCTTTTTCAGTTTTATTATGATGGAAACATGTAGGGAAATTCAAAGGTTTAAGACTCAAGTGGGGTTTAGAGGCAATCTCTCTCAAACACTAAGTTCATGGAGGATATGTTTGCATGGGTTCCTAATACTATGCACACTAGAGACAAGAAGAAGTAGTACTTAAAATCTATGGTGCTTCATTGGAAAATGAATACCCTATTAGGCCTAGTCTTGAAGTCTAAACAAATGGATAAGTATACTTTTTTAGCATTCCTAGAGGAAATTAAGAGGATTCTGAGAAACTAGTGATTTTTCTTGGACATAATAGACTCTTGATTAGCACATGTGGAAAGCTATATTTCATATGGATTGGAAGGGTGAGATCTGATGGATCCTCCTGGATCTATCTTAAGGGATATTGCAAATACTTCTTGTTTAGAAAATGACGAGTAATCTCAATGGGTTGGTCGTGCAGCAGGATGTTATTTATGGGAGTTCATGGCCTATATTGTGAGGTACTTATGACCTCTTGGGCTCTTAGTCATATGTTGGTCTTCGTGGTGGTCTCTGGCCCATTATGCAAAGAACTTGTTACTTCATGTGGTCTCCTTGTCATATGGATTTTGTCGGGTCGTGGCACTACATGATTAGTTTGGTCTTTGTTGTGTTGGTCATGGAAATTTTTGTATGGTTCTATGTTTATAGTATGGGAAGAACCTTTGTTGTTCATAAGTTGTTGACAACACTTGTATTGGTGAAATTTGGCAGTTATCTTTGTATGGTTCTACTGGTCATTCAGACAAGGTAGTTATGGATTTAGTCTTTTGATGTAATCTAGATTATTGTCTATTTTTTTGGGGGATGAACACAAGGTCTCTAGGTTTAGGGTTATTAGTTATAGCATGTTGAGGATAATTTCTATCCTCCATGGTCATTCTAAAAATCATTGTGAATCTAACTTTTGATTAATACAAAGCTTAGATTCACAAATATATATATATATAATATATTATATATATATTATATATATATTTTATATATTATATATATATATATATATATATATATATTATATTATATCTATATTATATATATATATAGACTATAGATATAGATATTAGATATATAATATTCTCTTAAAAAATTATATAAATTGAATATATGTTAATATTGAGTGATTATTGATAAGTAACAATAAAAAAACCAAAATAAAAGGTCAAAATATAAAAATTTCAAAATGAACATTCTTTATAACATTATATACATTAATATGTGTATGTATATATATTATTTTTTTGTAGTTGCACAATTTTAATAGCTAACACATATGTGAAAGTATTAATAGATCCAATTATTATAATGAGGTCGATACCTAGTTTACAAATTTGATTGTTTTTTTTTTTTAGAGTAAAAGTTTTGTGTTGAAAATATTGGATTTGTGCAATGTTTTTGATAGACACTCCACCCATCATCATGGATCAAACAAAAACATAATGATATGAAAAAAGAGCATCAAGATATTTTAACTTGAAAGGCTCTCTCAATGGTTAAAAGACAATTCTCTTTGAGAGTTCTAATAATAAGCAATATGATTTGGATTTGTGAAGATATACATACTCAAATATGTAGATTTTCCTGTAGATTCACAAGCTCATGCAATTTACTAAAGCACAGGATAAGAATCTACTTCTACATTCAACCAATGGAAACCAATAGATCGATGAAAACAATATGAACAAGAAGAAAATAAATTAATGGCACATTATGTTAATTAATCTTAATTCCTAAGCTAATTAAGTTAATTGTTCTTAATTTCTAAGCTAAGTAAGCTAATAAATCTTAATTAACTATTTACAAGTTTCTATGACCATATAATTAAATTTTAATTCACGATTTAATTCAAGGAAAAATTAAACTGGAATTTCTTGTTTCTATTTCTCAACACTCCCTCTCAACAGGAAAGAGATTATTTGCTACCTTGATCTCGTCTCTGTGAAACTCAAATTTACATCTTGATAATGCCTTGATAAAAATGCCAGCATATTTCTCCTCTGTGGGAATGTGCTCCAAAAACATCATCCTCCTCAATATGTAATCTCTCAGATGATGATATCAGATATCAATGTTCTTAGACCTATCATGAAAAACTCGATTTTCAGAGAGTTTGGTACAACTCTAGTTATTGTAGTCAATCATTGTCAAATCCATCTACTAACCAAATAGACCAACTAGGATCTTCCTCATCCAAATGGCCTCACATGATTCCTGCCTTGTAACCTTGTAGTCTTCCTTTCTTTAATTGAGTGCAACTGAACTTTGTTTCTTGTTGTGACAATAAATTTCCACTCACCCAATACTGAAAATCCCTCCTAATGTCTTTCTTGGTCAAATGGACTCCCCTCCCATTCTGAATCTATGAAGCTTTGAAGCTTCACTCCCTCTATCCATTTGTACCATAATTCGTACTGAGTAGTGCCCCTAAGGTATCTCAATACCTGCTTTGTCTCCTTACAATACAACTTGATAGACCTAACTATCACTTGCCTAAGTTGGTTAACTACACAGCATAAATCTAGTCATGTGCTCACCAAGTACATGACTGAACCCACAAGCTGCCTCTAAATAGTAGATTCCACTACCTTTCCTGAAGTAGCATCCTCCTTCCTCCAGATACTAGCTAGAGGACTCTTTGGAGGCTTGCATCTCTCCATGTGAAATCTCCTAAGTATCTTTTTGGCATACTTTCATTGAGACACAAACATATCCCCATCACCTTGCCATACTTCCATGCCCAAAAATTAATGCATAGGCCCCAAGTCCTTCATCTCAAACTCTCTTGGAACGTCCTCCATGCAAGATTTGATCATCCGATCATCACCTGTCTATATGAGATGATTAACATAAAGTACAATGATCAATAGTTTACCTTCCACCACTATGTGGTATATGTTCGCATATGCTTCACTCTTTGTGATGCGCAATCCAGTGAAGTAGTTTTCTATCCTGATGTACCAAGCACGAGGTGATTTCTTTAGCCCATATAACTATATCTTAAGCTGATAAACATGCCACTCATGGTCAAAGGTTTGAAAACATTCAGTGTTGTCTATGTATACCTCTTCCTCAATCATTCCATAAAGGAAGTTTGTCTTCACATCTGTCTGATGTAGCTTCCAACCCATATATGTTGATAGTGCCAATATAAATATGATTGAAGAGTACCTTGCAATAGGAGAAAAGGTCTCATCATAGTCAAGCCCCTTTACCTGTGAAAATCCATGAGCCAGAAATCTAGCCTTATGCTTCTCTACACTACCATCTGTAGCTTTCTTTACCTTCTAAATCTAATGAGAAATCACCACAGACTTATCCTTCAGTCTCAGGACCACATGCCAAACACTTTAACAAACTATGGAGTCATACTCCTATTCCATGACATCAACCCAAATCGGCTTTTTCACTTCTTCCTCAAAGTAAGATGGATTTGTCATGACACATCCACTCATAAGAGCCATATATCCAATGTACCTATCAGGTGACCTACTTTGTTTGCGTTGTGATGTGCGTGCTCCAAAATTCTCTCTAGCATCTAACAACAATCGATCTGCCTCTCTATTGTGCTTTCTCCCATCTCTAGAAGACTTTGCCTGAGTGGATGGATCCACTCCCAGATGCTCTACATGTGGTTGCTCCAGATTAATATGAGGTTCCTCAACCATAGGAGATAAAATCTCCTCAACGGCATGTAGCTCAAGCTCCCTCTCAAGGTAAACTTGCATGGACTTCTCCTCATATAATCTCACATCCCTTCGAAGCTTTGTCATCTTGTTCATCATCAAGTACATCCGATAGGTTTGAGGTGTATCAATGTGCCCCACAAAAATCCCCAACTCTGTTGTTAGCTCAAGCTTATTCTGTGCATATTTGGTCACATGGAAATATACCGATCACCCAAAAATACTAAAGTGACTAACATCTAGCTTCTTACCGGAATAAGCCTCCTTTAGTGTCTTCATCCAAAGAATCTAATGTGGGCTACAATTATGAACATAAATCATTGTGTTGCATGCCTCAACCCACAAGTGTAGTGGGAGACCCTGATCATGCAACATCTCTCGCACTGCCCCTACTACGCTTATGTTATTCCTCTCAGCCACTCCATTATGCTGAGGGTTATGGGGTGTTTTCAACTCCTATTTAATCCCTTCTAGTGCACAAAAGTTCTTAAACTCATTTGAGACATAGTCACCACCTTTATCACTCCATAGACTTGTAACATTCTTTCCTAACTCTTTCTCCACCAATTCTTTAAACTCACAAAACTTTGTGAAGGTTTGATTGTTTTTTTGCATGAAAAATATCCAACATTTTCGAGAAAAGTCATCAACAAATATAACATAATACTTGTGTTTGGTTGTGGATGCTTTCAAGAATGGTCCACACATATCTAAATGGACTCGATATAGAATAAAATCTACTCGATTGTCTTTGTTGTTTAAGGAAGACTTGGTGTATTTACCCAAAGTACACCCCTTTCATGTATCAACATTCTCTAGTGTGCCTTGGGCAAACCGATGGATATCTGTTGTGTGATCTTCAAAACCCCATGATGTAAGTGACCTAATTGATTGTCCCATAACTTGCCAACATATCGACTCTGCACTATGTCTACTTTTGTGCTCAAACTAACTCAATCCTCTACCTCCATCGTATAGAGGTTCTTAACTCGAATCCATATCTTATTTACTTGACCTGTGGCTGTGTCGAAGGAACACCTTTCCTTTCGAGAAGAGCACACCATAGCCTCTATCCTCAACCATGGATATGGATACCAAGTTTGTCTTCAGCCCAAGCACATACATAACATTCTTCAAGGTGAGTAGATCCCCATGCTTCCTCTAAAAATTATCCATGCCCAGTCTAATAACACTATATCTCCTATTATCACCCATCTCGATATGCATCTAGAGATATTTGTCCTCCAGGTCATTGAATAAATCCTTGTCACTAGTGATGTGCAATGAATTTCCACTGTCTAAGTACCATACACTTCCCATCATTGATGACACCATGCATGCAATGACGGAAATGTCCAATTTGAATTGAGAGGCCAATGCCTCACTCGATGCTCCTCCCGAGGACTTCTTCTTGGATTTATGGAGTGGGCAATTTGTAGAAAAATGGTTCATCTCATGACAATGAAAACATTTCACTTTCTTCATGTCTTTCATCTTGCCTCCATGACAAGAATCTAATTTGGAATGGGAAGCTTTACCTTTCTCTTTCCTCACCTTGATCGCTAAGGAAAAATTCTCTTCATCATCAATCTTTGATGAAGAGCCATCCTTGGTGTTCCTCTTGATCTCCTCCTACATCAAATCCGACCATAGTCATTCCGAATGTGGCAGTTTCTCCTGACCATTGACAAATTACTGATAACTATGCCAACTCTTTGGGAGTCTCAAAAGGGGAGACTCACCATATCATCCTCAAAAATGTAGAAATTTCACTTGTAGAACAAACCGATATATGCATTGTCCTAAAGCATAATACTTGTTCTACTTCTACAAAACATTAAGTGGAAGCATAATCGAAATCATGAGCAACATCAAGTAGAAACATGCATAACTAATCAAGAGAATCAATCACACATAACATAAGATATATCCATGGGAAAGCACTAGCATAAAACCCAAACCATGTATTATCAATCAAGTGGAAATCCTCTTCATAATAGAATAAGAATTAGCTTTCAAGCTATTCAACTCTCAATGAACTATGAAGATATGAAGATATGTCTCATGAACCTCCCAAGCCCTATTTATATAGGCTTTCACTATGGTCCTTACATAGTTTTCTTAGGAAATAATAGCAAAAGCATATGCTATTAATTCCAACATACCAAAAACAACCAATGGTCCAACTACGTATTCCTTGAGAACACTAGTTCCTCAATCATGCAAAAAGTACTTACTAGAAATAGTTAAGTGTGTGATAGTACATTGTCCCACATTTGATCTCAACTGGGTCTCTGACAGAACTGACATGCAACAGTTATCCATGAGTGAATCCTTGGTTATCTAAAATAATAGTTTTCACATGCATGCAAGCATTAAAAAACTATATTTTATTAATTTAACAACTTGTTAAAATAATCTAACTGGACATGACTAGTTAGAATTAAGTCAACTGACTCTCTCATTATAGAACTTATGCTTATTCCCTTAGTTAGTGGAGGAAGCTCAAGTGCATGCTCAGAAAGACTTCAAATTTGAATTTTTTAATTAATTAACTCAACTGAATTAATTAATTAATATTTCAAACTACTGTTAAGACCAAACTTAATTTTACTTCCTATAGATAGACTAGGGACTACTATAAATAGGAAGGGACCCAAAAATGCTATTTTTAGACATGGTATTTTTAGCAGGTCTATTTTTAGCACATTCTAAATTTAGCATTTCTTGTTGCGCACTTTTCGACACTCCCTCTCAACAAGAAACGGATTATTAGCAACCACGATCCTATCTCTATGGAACTCAAACTTTCCCTTTTACAATGCCTTTTTCAAAATATCTACATCATGTTCCTTGATCGAAATATACTGCAACATCATGATCATCTTGACCACACAATCCCATAGATGATGATAGCAGATATATATATGCTTGGACCTGTCATGAAACACTGGATTCTCAGAGAGTTTAATGCAACTCTGATTTTCACAATATATCACTGTCAGATCCATCATCTGACCAAACAATCCCACTAGGATCTTCCGCATCCAGATGGCCTCACATGTAGCCTAAATTCCTGCCATGTACTCAACCTCTGCTGAGCTAAGTGCAACTGATCTTTGTTTCCAGCTATACCAAGAAACTGCAATAGACCCAAGGTTGAAGATCCCTTCAGAAGTGCTCTTCCTATCTAATGGACTACCTACCCAATCTGCATCTATGAAGCCTTGGAGCTTCACTTCCTCTATCCTCTTGTACCATAATCCATACTGTGTAGCACCTTTGAGATATCTCAGCACATGCTTTTCTGCCTTCCAAAATAACTTGGTTGGCTGAGCCATAGCATGACTCAGCTGGTTCACTACAAAGCACAAATCTGGTTGTGTGTTCACTAGATACATGAGTGAACCCACAAGCTACCGATAAACTGTAGTAGCTACTACCTCACTTGAAGTAGCATCCTCCTTCCTCTAATTACCTGCTATAGGAGTCTCCATGGGCTTGCACATATCCATGTGGAAGTGCCTTAGTATCTCATTGGCATACTTGCCTTGAGAAACAAATACTTCCCCATCTCTCTACCACACCTCCATGCCTAGAAAGTAGTGCATGAGGCGCATGTCCTTCATCTCAAACTCTCTTGCAAGATCCTTCTTGCAAGACTTGATCAACTCATCATCACTTTTCAAAATCATATCATCAACATAAAGTACAATAATCAATAGCTTAACATCTACCATGATGTGGTAGAGGTTCGCATCTGCTTCACTCTTCGTGAAGCCCAACCCAGTGAAATAGTTGTCGATCCTGGTATACCAAGCATGGGGTGCTTGCTTCAGCCCATACAATGCTCGCTTGAGCTGACACACATGTGACTCACGATCGAAGGTCTCAAATCCTTCAGGTTGTTCAATGTATACCTCTTCCTCAATCTCCCCATTGAGGAAAGTTGTCTTCACATCCATCTAATGGATCTTCCAATCCATCTGTGTTGACAGTGTTAGAATTGATCTGATCAATGAGTACCTTGCAACAAGAGCAAAGGTCTCATCATAGTCAGTCCCCTCAACCTGTGAGAAACCACGAGCAACTAATCTTGCCTTATGTTTCTCAATACTGCCATCAGCTCCCTGCTTTACCTTGTAAAGCCACAGGGAAGTAACCACTAACTTGTCGCTCCATCTAGGAACAACATCCCATACATTGTTCCTCATGATAGAATCATACTCATCTACCATCGCATCCATCCAAACTGGTTGCTGCATTGCCTCGTCAAAAGAAGAAGGCTCGGTCACTACACACTCCCCATCCAGGGCCATGTATCTAGTGTATCTATCAAGAGATCTCCTCTGTCTACGATGAAAGGATGGTTTCCCCACATTCTCTCTCACATCCTGTATCAATCTGTCAGCTTCCCGAGAGTGTTTCCGCCCCTCTCTAGAAGACTCTCTAGTAGTGGTGATCTCCACCACTGGAATCATTGCATGCGGCTTCTCTACATCATCAACAAGCTCCTCCTCCTTAGGAACTAGTAGTTCCTTATCATCACCATGCAAATTGAGCTCCCTCTCAAGTGACTCTCACATGGCTCCCTACTCATAGAACTTTAGATCCCTGCGCACTACTGTCCTTTGACTGGCAGGCAAAAACACCCAATAGTTGTGAGGTGTATCCATATAACCCACAAGTATTCCCAACTCAGCTGTTGGGTCTAGCTTCTTCCAAGCATCTTTGGTCACATGACAGTAAATTGGTGATCCAAAGATATGGAAGTGACTCACATCTGGCTGCTTCCCTGAAAAATCCTCTGTAGGTGTCTTCATCCCCAAAATACGATGAGTACTTCGGTTCTGAAGATACACTGCTCTATTGCATGACTCAGCCCACAGATGAAGTGGTAGGCTTTGATCATGCAGCATCACTTGAGCTGCTCCCATAATAGATCTATTCTTCCTTTCGAGCACCGCATTTTGTTGTGGGTTATGAGGTGCCATGAGTTCCCGTTTAATTCCTTTTGAAGCACAGAATTCTTTAAACTGCTAGGAAAGATACTCTCCACCCTTATCACTCCGCAAGCCCTTTAACTTCCTCCCTGATTCTTTCTCTTCCAAAGCTTTGAACTCACAAAACTTCAAGAAGGTTTGATCCTTCTTTTGCATGAAGTACATCTAACATCTACGAGAAAAATCATCTATAAAAATAACAAAGTACCTTTGCTTCGTGGTGGAGGCTGTAGAGAAGAGCCCACATACATCTAAATGAACTCGATCCAGAACTTCTCTTGCTCTACCATCCTGATCATGAAAGGAAGCCTTTGCATACTTACCCAGAGTACAACCTTTGCATGTGCTTGTCTGCTGCAGTTTGCACTTGGGTAATCTGGTAGAAATTTGCTGCATGATCTTCAAGGCCCCATGATGCAAGTGGCCCAGTCTCCTATGCCATAACTCACCAATATCTTGACCATGCACCACTTCTTCCTTGGAACTGAGAGCAACACAATATTCTACCTATAACTTGTAGAGATTCTTAATTTGAATCCCAATCTGTTTGGTCTATCCAGTGCCGATATGCCTTAGGAAAACCTTTCGGAAGCTAAAGACCACATCATAACCTTTATCCTCAAGTATAGCAATAGACACAGGATTCTTTTTCAGCCCTGGTACATACATAACATTAGAAAGAGTGAGGGGAGAACCATGCTCCCTCTGAAACATAACCATACCTCTACCCGAGACATAGCACTTTCCACCATCACCCATCTCGATGAATATCTGGAGATCCTTCTCCTCCAAAGTGCTAAAAAGATTCTTATCACCTGACATGTGGAAAGAAGCTCCACTATCAAAATACCAAACACATTGCATGCTAGATGAAACCATGCATGCAATAAGTGAGAAATCCATCTCAAACTATGAAGCTAGTGCATCACCATTAGATTCCTTGGAGAAACCTTTCTTCTTGGACTTCCTCTTTGGGCAATTATTAGCATAATGACCCAACTCATGGCAATGAAAGCATCTCACCTTTGACTTGTCAAACTTTTTCCCTCCTTGAGAAGACTTAGAATGAGATGCCCTCCCTTTCCCTTTCTTAGCTCTAGAAGCTAAAGCCAAGTTCTATTCATCATCATGTTTTGATGAGGAAGCTCCATCCCTGGTGCTCCATATGATCTCCTCCTGCATCAAATCCAACCATAGTTGTTCCCAATTTGTCAGTTTGTCCCTTCCATTCACTGAGTCTTGGTAGCTATGCCAGCTCTTAGGAAGGCCAAGGAGTGCTAGACTCACCATATCCTCATCAGTTGTACTAACTCCTATGCTTGCAAGCTCATCTCTGCAGGTGGTGAGCTTGTTCAAGAATGTAGAAATAGAGTCACCCTTCTCACACTTGATCTTTCAAAGCTTGTCCTTCAGCGCAACTTCCTTTGATCACTGCCATTCTGATATAAATCTTTCAATGTTTTCAACATTTCATGGGGAGTCTCCTTCCCATGGAGGCTCGAGACAATGTGATCTCGCACTCCCTCCAAGAGAATTCTCCTAGCCACACACTTACGCCATTCCACCAACTCAGTCTTGTTAGTAGGCTTAGGGACTTCTTGATCAATGAAATAATTAAGACCATTATCTTCCAAAACTGCCTCCATGCGATCCTTCCAAGCTATATAGTTTGAGCTTCCATTAAGGGCATACTCAAGCCTCAAACCATTGAACACCATCAATGAAATAGATGTGATAAGAACTTGAGATCTATATCAGGAATATGAAACTTCGAATTCCTCCTGGTAGTATATTGTTCTTGCTTGATCACCTGTGCTCAGATACCATGTAGAAATTTCACCTGTAGAACAAGACGATATATGCAATGTCCTAAAGAATAATACTTGTTCTACTTCTAAAAAACATTAAGCGGAAGCATAATCGAATCATGAGCAACATCAAGTAGAAACATGCATAACTAATCAAGAGAATTAATCACACATAACACAAGATATATCCAGGGGAAAAAACCAGCATAAAACCCCAACCATGTATTATCAATCAAGTGGAAACCCTCTTCGCAATACAAGAAGAATTAGCTCTCAAGCTATTCAGTTCTCAATGAAATATGAAGATATGAAGATATGTCTCATGCAGCAGCTAAGCCCTATTTATATAGGCTTTCCGTATGGTCCTTATGTAGTTTTCTTAGGAAATAACAACAAAATCATATGCTATTAATTCCAACATACCGAAAACAACCAATGGTCCAACTACATATTCCTTGAGAACACTAGTTCCTCAACCATGCAAAAAATACTTACTAGAAATAGTTAAGCATCTGATAGTACATTGTTCCACATATGATCTCGATTAGGTCTCTGATAGAACTGACATGCAACAGTTATCCATGAGTGAATCCTTAGTTATCTAAAATAATAGTTGTCACATGCATGTAAGCATCAACAAACTATATTTTATTATTTTAACAACCTGTTAAAATATTCTAACTATACTTGACTAGTTAGAACTAAGTCAACTGATTCTCTCATTATAGAACTCATTCTTATTCCCTCAATCAGTGGAGGAAACTCATGTGCATGCTCATAAAGGCTTCAAATTCGAATTTCCTTAATTAATTAACTCAACTGAATTAATTAATTAATATTTCAAACTGTTGTTAAGACCAAAATTAATTTTACTTCCTACAGATAGACTAGGGACTTGTATAAATAGGAAGGGACCCAAAAATGCTATTTTTAGACATGTTATTTTTAGCAGGTCTATTTTTAGCACATTCTAAATTTAGCATATCTTGTTGCACACTTTTCAACAAAAAACCATGATTGCAACACTTCCAAGTTCATCATGACATTGAGCGAACTTGGTCAATTATTTTGGAATAGTCTTACCTTTCTCCATTTTGATTTTTTTAAGTTTGTCCTTCAATGCTAATTTCCTCTGGTCCCTACTATTCTGATACAAGTCCGTCAATGATTTCTACATAGCATACATGAGACTCGAGACAATGTGGTCTCGAACTCCCTAAAGGATTATCCATCTTGCCTTCGCCACACACTTCTTCCGTTTGGCCAGATTCTATGCATCTGATGCTGCTGGCTTAGGAATTTATTGATCAACAAATTCCTTCAAGCCATTATCCTCTAGCACAACCTCCATTCTGTCCCTCCAAGCTATATAATTTGAGCTTCCTTCCAAGGCACACTCGAGCCACAAACTGTAGAATGTCATTTGTCGATCCTAAAGTATGTATTGCAAATTCGAATTTCACCTATAACCCAAAACTCAAAACTTCAAAATCTCCTCTAGTATACTATCTTCAACTCCGATACCATATATATTTTCATGTAGATTCACAAGCTCATGCAATTTACTAAAGCACGTGACAAGAATCTACTTCTACTTTCAACAAGTAGAAGGTAATAGATTGATGAAAACAATATGAACAAGAAGAAGATAAATCAATGGCACATAACACGATAAGGTTTTTTGGGGAAATTCGCTGCTCAAAACTCCACCTATTTGTATTGTATTAATAAAAAATATGAGTGAAGATACAAATATTATTATGACTAGAACAATTTCGCACAAGTATGTTGAACCCTCTACCTTACAAGCGAGCTCTTAGCCAACACTTAACCAATTTCCACTGCCTGCCAAGCCTCTATTTCCTTACACAATTCCTAGGATGAATAATTTGTATTTGATGGGAATTAATGCTTCCAAAACTACATAATCCTAATTAGTTCATCTTCCTAATTGCATGCATGATATTTACAACTCAGTAAATCATAGAATTGATAGTACATCGTCCCTGCACTCTAATGTCAACTTGGTCTTTCTCATAATTGACATGCATTAGTTTTCGATGAGTCAATCTTAAGTTATCTAGAGTAGCACCCATGGATGCTCCAATGCACTAACTGACTACTAATACTCTACTAGTTCAACAAATAGTTAGAACTAGTTTAACTTACTATAACTCACTAAACCGAGTTATCTAATTACAACTCAATCTAAACTCATATTGGATCCCCTAAAATTTAGGGAGAAAACTTACATGACTTCCAAGAGACTCCAACTTGAAATTCCTAAGCTAATTAATTTAATTAAACTTAATTAACTATTTACAAGTTTCTATGAGAATAGAATTCGATTTTAATTCATAGTTTAATTCAATGAAAGATTAAATTGGAATTTCTTGTTCCCATTTCTCAACAAGACATTTAAATGATCTTTTGTTTTGATTATGAGTGAAGCATTATCTTTAGACAAAGTGTACTTACTGATTAAGTTTGAATATTCAAAATATTTATATATTGAGCAGTGCATCTCTTTCTCACCCAATTTTTATATGTAGAGAGAGAGGGAGAGAGATAGAGAGAGAGTAATTTATTCAATATTCCCCCCACCCCGAAATAATGCAAGTTGTCCCTTAACATTACTTTTAAAAATAATAATTATTATTTTACATTAACAAATTAGAAAAATAGTTAATTAGCCAAAAAACAAAATAAATACTCACCATAAATAAAATACTTCAATTTCAGATCTATAATTATATTATATATAGAGAGAGAGAGGAGAAGAGAGAGATGAGAGAATCCGGGTTGGTTTCACATGACACTCGGTCGATTTTGAATGCTACCACTATAACCTAAAGGTGTCTATGCTAGCACATATAAGTAGAGGTGATTTGAGCCTTGAATATCGTAGTAGATAACACTTCATTTTTGTGGAGCTTGTTGATTGAGTTATGCTAGTACTATTGATATCATATGATATGTAAGTCATTAATTTTCAATTGACATATAATATTTAAAACATAACATATTAATAACTAAAAAATATTTGTGTCAACTTGTTGTAGATGATACAACAACACCCAAAATGTTTAGCCTAACACTTAATTTTTGGGTTCCACTCTTCTTCACAAAGTCTAATAGATATGTTTATGTTTCAAATTGATCAAATCCTTCCATGACTGAGCTGCCATGAAACCCTTTGGTTGTTGGTGTTTTCACAAGGAATATTGTCTATGAACACCATTGCTTTATCTTAGTCTATCTTCTTTATGAATGCATTAAGGTTTAGGATATTTCTATGTTAGCGATGCAATTTTAAAGCTTTATGTATCCTTGACATGAATTGCAATTCATAAATCATGAATTTATATTACGTGTGAGTAGGATAACTTTTATTTATTTTGATTCTTATCCTATTAAATAGATTAGGGTTTGTGAATTTGTTGCTTTCATGATGCACCTTCAAGCCTTATGTCTCCATGATATGCATTGCAAATGATAATCAAGCATCTTGTGTTATTGGCTATTAATCACCCTCATTTTCATTCTTTGATTTGCATCTTCAAGTGTCAATCTTCATGAGAATTTCGTGGTATTTTAAGGCATGCTAGTTGCATTATCATTGTTGGAGATTGAATTCTACATTAATTATTTTTGTTTATTAAGTTGGTTCATATGTTTGAATATTAAATTGTTTTTCAAACTCAAGTATCTTTCACCAAATGAGTGCAAATTATAACACTTTATTTTTTATTATTGCATGTCATTTTGTTTAAATGAGATGGATAATGATGCAAAAATTAATTCTCAAACATATGGTTGATGATGAGTAAATATTCGATTTTCACATCATGCATGAAATTGGTTTTCAAGTAAAAATATGAGAGGCATCACAACCATCTTATCCTTACAATCTCAATCCTTTATCAAGAATAAAAAGCTTCAACATTCAAAATTATAAAAGCTTATCTTACTTAACTGAATCCTACTAATATTTATTATGTTTGGGCACGCAAGGTAACCTTTGAGAGTTCTATACATACATCAAGTTTTTTCCTTTCAGATCCATTAGTGTCTATTTATGTCAATCTTAAATATGTTCAAACTAGGATTTCAAAGCGACATTAAACCCTAATAGGCTTGAGAACTTTGAAAACCATAATTTTAAGAGGACATGGTAAAAGAGCCTAACATGGACATGGAATCAAAGTTGCATGAAGATAAATGTTCATTATGAAGATTATTCAAACCCCACAATAATAAAGCCATGCATCACATGCAAAGAGTTGATTTCACATTTGAGGAGTATTGTTTTGCTTGAGCTTCCAATGTTTATATTATCGCATTTATACTTATTTAGTTAATAAATTGTTTCATTGATCTTGTAAATTATTTTCTACAATGTATCTCATCTACGTTTCATACTAAATTAATAGAATTGATTTCTCATTTTAATTCTCTGTGTAGGGATACACATTACAAGTTATCAGCATAAAATATTCAACATTATTTTACTCGAGATTAATGCAATCGCTGCAAATAAGTTATAATAGAGATGTGCAAATAAGGTATAATCGAACGTGTATACAATGTTTTGAAAGAAGTAAAAGAGCGGTGCACATATATTAAAACAATGCATGGCAAAGGATAATACACGCAATCCATTGAGATAACATATTGAAATATTGGTGGATTAAATAAAGATATTACAATGCATTGAAACCATAATAAAATACAAATAAAAACAACGCATTGAAATAATAAAATAAAGCAGCACATCTAGACAATAATTAAAGCAACTCGTTGAATAATAATAAAAGAACGTTTCCATGAAGATTATTATATGATAATGCATATTGTGTTGTACTGAATACATATCAACTGCGTTGGATATAATAGTTAACGCGTTGAAAACCATTCAGTTCATTGAAAGTGATATGCCAAATGCAATCAAGAGATATTAAGTATAACAGCACGTTGAAAAGCATTTAAATAATACTTTTGAAAACCATCATAGTCATCGTTACAACTATTACAAAGAACGACATTAAAATGGTTTAAACAATGCATTGTTAACCAATGAAAGAATGCGTTGCTTACGATGTATTGCAAAAGTGTGAGGAGAGATTTATTGAATGGGTTGAAAGGATAATGAAATTTGTAAGTTGGAGATGATGATAAAATGATGCATTGTAGATAATTCCATTATTACAATGTGTGGACGATCATCCAAAATATCGCAATGAGTTGCATTGAGGAGAATAAAAGTAGTCGCAAAGGAAATGAGTGATGATACAATGCATTTGATATAATATGGAATGTGTTGGAAATAATACACAAACAACCATGAAAGCAAACATTGGAGCAATAATGAATACAAGCTACGTTGAATATGATATGAATTGGGTTGTAGAGATAACACCGTTGCATTCAAAGCATATATCAATTGCTTTCCAGCAATATACATATTTCTATGTTGAGAAAATAAGACAATTATTATGTTGGAGTATTAATACAATTAATGTACCACATAAGGAGCAAACGAAATGCGTTATAAAAGGGATAATACAATTAATACAACGTACAAATAATGTATGAGGTTAAAACTAAAACAATGCTTTACAAATAAAATATAATGCAATATAATGAAAGGATTTTTTAAATGTTCCCTTGGAAGAAATATATGAAAATTGTTCAAAGTTTTTTCATCTAAATTGTTCATTTTTTCTCTTTTCAAATTATAGTTGAATCTCTCAAGAAAATCCTCTAATTTTTCATCCTCTCTTTGCATCATTTTGAATATCTCATCTCTATGATTGGTAGGCATACAATAATCCAAGTATCTATCCAAAAATACCTGTTTCATGTCATTCCACGTTCTAATGGATTGGGTGACTAACCCCATGAACCATTTCAAGGCAGCCCCTTTTAGTATTGAGGGAAACAATTTGAGTTTTTGAGAGTCTTCTAGATAGTCATAAGTTTTGCACAAGACTTGAAACTCAAACAAAAATGTTTCAAGGTCCTCACTTCTCAACCCATAGAAGTTTGGGAGGACATATGGTGAGATATTTTTTCATTGTTGCATGTGTTTCCAATCCACTATAGGGAATCCAAATGAGTTATCTACTTTCCTGTTTCCTTTGCCTCCTCCATTATTACATCTAACTCCTCCATTATTTCCTCTACCTCTCCCTATGCCCCCTCCTCCAAATAGTGAGAATTTTCCATCTTGTTCTTCTTTTACCATTATAGTTTCTTTAGAGTCAGTATAGGGCTCAACCTGCAAGGTTATCCCCTCCTCCTCTGGTTTCTTCTATTAATGGACTATGCGAGAGAGTTTCTACTTTTTCTTCCTCACCAGGTATTACTAATTCTTCAACTACAATAAGATCTCCTATGGAGGTGAAAAAGGTTATCCATGCTATTGGACATTCAAAATTTTTCTCTCCTAGGAATGTTTTGGATGAAGTAGGAGAATCTTCTGATTGAGTTTCTACCCCTTGAATTCCAGGAATCCTATGGCTAGGACTATAACTCTAGGATGGAGGTGTGTCTTCTCTAACTCTTGGTGGAGTAGGTGGAGTTGTGGGAATTGAACTTCTTCCCCTAGCTATAAATCCACCCCTAGAATCTCTTTCTCTATGCATGTCATTGTTTTGTTTTTCTTTCTGTTTTTTTTATGAACGTAAGAGATAAGGCTACCTAGTTACATTTCCTTGACAATGACACCAAAATGTTTAGTCAAATTTGTGTCCTAAATTTCTCTACATAAATTATCAATCCAGGTATTGTAAATTGATGAAGTGTACTGCACTATATGTGCTAGATGACCCTTCTTACTTCATTGTTTTTGGGCTTTATGTTGTTTTGGGGGTTTTTGATCCTTTAATCTCTAATCATTTACAATGTACTTAAATCTAACTTCTGTAAAGACTGCTAAGATCCTAAATAAATGAGAACTGAAAATAGCTTAAGTGAGATTTCGAACCAAAGTTTAACCAAGAAATAAAAACAGAGTTTCTATCTTTAATCATATCATTATTTGCAAATCATGAGTTACAAACTATAAAGTAAAATTACAAAAACAAGACTAAATGGAATACTGAAAAATAAAAGTGAAATTGCAACTATTGTCTATTCTGTAACAAAACCAAGTGAAATACTAAAACTGAAATTGAAATTGTAATTACCTATTATGGAAACAAAATGAAATACCAAGACTGAGAATGAAATTGCAACTAATCTACTGTGAAAAAAAACTAAGTGAAATGCTTAGTTACTTTTCCTCTCAATTATGGGAGAAAAATGTCCTTGGGATGACATTTTGAGGAATTTTGTACTTCATTATTCTAAAAGAAGAAAAATTCAAAAAACATAGAAAATACTCATTGCATTAATGAAGTATTCAACCACTTAGTTTGAGATGAGTTATCAACTAGAAAGGCTTTTTAGAAACATTCATCTACACAATGAGTCACTAAACTAATAATAAAATGACAAGAACTGTAATGGCACTGATCAGTCTATTTGGAAATTTAAAAACTGGTGAAACAATAAACGAAATAAACTACTCTACATTACTAAATTCAACTTCTAACTACTGATAAAACTAGAAAGAAATTAAGCAAAGAGAAGCTATTATGTACTGAAAGAAACTATTTTGCATTAGTGAAGAAATGATGAATTATAAACAAGGTTAGTATGGAAATGATTATGAACACTGTGAGAAGGAATGTAAAATTTACAGCTTGAAATAGAAAAGACAAAACAAAATGAAATGAAACCTTAGTCAACGCAAGGGCTCTCTGCAACTGCTCAGGTTATGCATACTCAATAAAAACTCCAAGAAATTCTTTCAAATATCCATGAAACACACGGTCTTCATATTAAAAACAAAGAATGAGTTTTTCCAAAATTACAGAATAGTAGTCTGATCTTAATAAATGAGCAAATTCGAACTGGTTTTGTGTTCTTCACACAGGAATTTGTAAAGAAGTTATACAACTGTTTATGGAGAAAAATAAGCTACAGCCAAAAACTTGTACTAGACATGCACACAAAATTCTCTTGCTCATTTTTTGGAGACATAAATCTAAGGTGAAGGCTATTGGATTCAGTTGCACAGATGGCTATTGAAGTCCATGGGCTCAGGAAGTTGTTTCGAATCCCATCACTATGAACCATGTACAAAACAAAGTCCTGTTTGCCTTAGGTCTCTACCTTTTACTTCTCCTTTGACCGAAGTCTTGTACCATCTTCCTTGTCGACCTAGGCTAGGTGAATAGGACACGATCCATGTCATGATGTTTTCCAAGCTACCCATGTATTTATTTTCTCCTTCCGACACTTGGAACTTGTAAAAGCATGAAAGTAGCTGTGGAACAGTCGATTAGCTGTAGAATAGGCTGTGTTTCGTAGCTAAAAAACAAAAACTTATTCAAACAGCAAAACACAAAATAATAACATGTAAATCACTAAAATGTTCTCCTTAAGACAATGTATACTTGTCATTGATGATAGGAATGCATTTCTTCATGGAAAAACATAGAAGAAGGGATGAGAAAAGTTGTTAAGGAAAGGGCATTTTTGAGGCTCAACAGACACCTTTAGAGCTTATTTTTTCATTTGTTTATCAAGCCCTAGAATTCCTAAGGATATCAAAGAGAATTGAGAGCATTATTGATGTTTTTCTTGGTGAGTTTTTATTTTATTGTATTTTCTCGCATATTCTATCACTTTCTATTGTTTAGCTTGTGAGAGTGTTGTTTCACCTACTTATTTGAATGAATGCTGGAATTTTAAATTTATTTAGCTTGCAGAAATGTTGTTTAAATTTATATATTTCCTTTCCCAAGAGTCACTTGAGTTTTCCCTTTTTTGCACCAATGGTCGCTGTTATGGTGACTCTCTTCACATACTTCATTTTCCTTTAGTTTAACCAATTGTTGCACTTGTTTCACATGAATGCATAAAAACTTGGTTAGATCTTCACCCAACATCATATCATCCTTCAGATCTTCTTAATTTTCACACTCCCCATTGGTAGATTTGGACTCCCTTTGCCATGATCTCACGCCTCACTACATGCACTACGTAGTCTAGGAGGTCAAGGCCTCTGCCTTGGCTTCTAGAATTGTGCAGATCCTATCCTAGCCTGGCTCCAACTACACACTACACAGTTCTAGGAGCTAGTCTCCCAACTTGACCACTAAGAGTGCACAATGCCTAGTCTCTCCTAGGCCCTGATCCAGACTGAACTGCGCATTTCCTATCACTAATATTCTGCACTAATTAATGAGACTATATAGTGTGTAGTTCCCATAGTTAGTCATTCACCCCTGCTAGTCAAAATTGCATAATACCTCTCATCATATGCCCTAATTTCTACTTAACCATGTTGTGAAGTTATATTTGTAAGATCTAATGTTTGCTTGCCACGAGTGTCCTTTGTGTTCCATAGCTAACACACTCATGCAACACTTCTCTCCACCGGTAATTATAACATGACACCAAATAGATCTTCTTCAAGAGAGACCATTGAAAGCAGCACTAGGGAAGTAGTTGAGAAAGCACTTGTTTACTCATCAATATATACAGACACTCAACTCATCATAGAAAAGGTCTCCACACTAACATGGAAGCTAGTCTAGCAAAAATGGCAAAAGGAAACCATCGAGTACAAGATCAGGGAAAGAGGAAGTTGCTGACATAATCAAGGGAGAAAAAAACTACACAATGAAAGAAAATTCAATCTTCATGCTGGCAAATTTGGCAGGAGAAGGAAAAGGAAGTAGAGGACACAAACAAAATAGTAGAGAAAGAGTGAAAAGCAAAGCATGCAGGTAGTAGAACCGATATTACAACAAGAAGAACAAGAACTGAGGGAAGGATAGGAGCTGAGGAGGAAAGAACAACAAGAGAAGAAGAAGAAGGAAGAAAAACAAAGGAAAGGCACAATGATAGAGCAAACAGTGGAAATACAAGTTGATGAGTCATAATAGCCAATAGTTGAGGAAGATGGTGAACATATGCAGGATTGAGAGCTTGCTCAATAGATTGAGAAATTGATTGAAATGACAAACATGGAGTTAGAACAGGAGCCACGGAATGAAGACGCTAAGCTTATGCCTAGAGAACTCGATTTTACTTCTGCGTCTCCACCACCTCCAGTGTTATAACTAGTCCCAAGTGAGAAAGGAGAGGTCGTACTCATTGATGATGATTTGGTCATGGATGTGTACAATCTATCATTTGACGAGTTGCAGAAGAGGATTGTAGACATCCAGAGGAAGCACTTTCCAGATGATCATGCAACACCTGCATTCATGAATGAAAGGGTGACAATGTCGGACACAAGGAAGCATCCAGATGCCCTTGCCAATGCTAGCTTAACCTATGTAGGCGAAAAAAACTCAAATGTTAAGTTTTTGTTGGCCGACAATGAAAAACTAGCAAAGAACTTGCAGGTTGCTAAGAAAGAGGCAGAACAACTCAGAGAGTAGAGTGCAATTTCTATAATGGGGGGGATGAGGAAGGCGATACTTTCTCAGGTATCAACACTTGAGACCACCATGCACAATATTTATGATGGATTTGTTACCATTCATAAAGCAATTGTCTATGTGCATGGTTTACAACAGTGGAGAAAAAAGTTTGTTCAAACTCTCAAGAACATACATGCTGCCATCGCTCATGTGTAATAGTGCAAAATGCGGTACAAGGGGCCCCTGCTTCACTTAGCCAACAAGATGAAGCCACAAGAGGAGATGGATAAAGAAAAAATTCAGATGCTGATCCAGAACTATGAGCAGCGCACCCGATTCGTCAGCAGCATATAGGCCTCATATGCACAATTATATAAGACTTTGGATTTCATGGTGAGAACACACATGATCCCATCAATCGTTTCACTCATGAAGGCTAAACCAAAGAACAAAGTCTGGCTAGAGATCAATGAGTACATGGAGTAGCTAAGAAAAGAGGTCATTAGGGAGGACATGAAGCTGAGCACACACAACATGCAGAAGTACATTCGTGTTCCCATCATGGTCAACACCATCCTGCACATGCTTCAGAACGTGTTGAACATAGGTTCCAAGACCATATACCAAGAGGTTATTGATTTGATAATCACCCTATGAGTGATATCAGCTAAAGATTTATTTTTTAAAGGTACTACAAACTCATGTGTTGGTGTGTGTTCTGTGTTATTGAAGCAACGGATCAATCAGATTGCCAATAAACAAACAATAAAATGGAAAGACAGCAGAGAAATACAGTAAGCAAACACAAAGACATAAGAATTTTAATAAGGAGTTCACCCTATTCTCTAGGGCTACATCTTCGGTCCAGCTTTCAGTGGCGGCAATATTTTATTGTGCCTTTAAGTAGAGAATTACAATGTAGGGACTCAATGTGAGCTCTCCTGAAGCAGGTTTTCTTGGTAGGGTGGTTCTTGGATTCCCCAAGCCACTGGAGTACACACACTCTTCTTTCTACCAGCTCTGTGACCTTTTGGTCTACAATGGCTAAAGCCTACTGTGGTTCTCTACTTGGATAGATTCCTCTATGGGATGGCTTGAATCTCTCAAGCTCTCTGGTGCTCGATGCTTCTGTTGGTCGGCTAGGCCCTCTGTCTCTTTCTACTTTTGCCTTAATGCCTTATTCAATGGTTTTTGTCTCTCAGTGTTCAGTCCTCCTCTCGGGGTTTACTCTAACTGACTCTAACTATACTGACTGTGTATTTTTTCGTTGTTCAGGGCTTTGAAGGCATTCAAACTCATGTTTGTTTGGTTCCTCTTCCACCTCTATCGATTCACCTTCTACAGCTACACTTGGAGTTCCCTATTCAGCGTCAGCATGGACACTTAGGAAGTGGCCACTTGTCCTCATCTAAATGGCGCTAGCCTACTCTGTCAGTTCATTTCTTCAGTTATGTCGTGGACAAATTCTTTCCTCCACTGTGGCGGTCAAACGTATTCCAAATCCTTGTAAAACGCGGCATATTCCTTTGTTGGGGCCTCCAAATCAGATGCCATATGCATGTCCTGCGTTATTTACTTGCTCGACTGATAACGCACGATCAACGACAATTTTCTCTCACCTCCACTTGCCATGCATCGATCGATGTATGGGATCGCTCTGCTTTCTCAAAAAATGTTTACCATTTGAGGGTGCCCCGACAATACCACTAGTTTACAGAGTGCAGGTCCTGCCTCTATACGTTTAGCGCTTTTTCCTTTTTGCCCACAATGCTCTAGTTCCCGATGTGACCAAGTGCTCGGGCTTCCTCCACTTTGGCCCTGTTTCCCGAGAGATGCACGATTAGCGCGCGCATCAAAATCCACCTCCTTTTCCCGATCCAGGGCTCCCAGGGGCTACTTTGACATCCTGTGCAGTCGCCATGGGCCTCGGTCAGCATGATTTGACTGAGGTCCTCATCGTTCCATGCTAGCTGCCATTGCCACTGGTTCATGAGTGTTTCCGATCACGATTCCAAATTCTTTGAGATTTGTCCCCACCTGATACAGTCATGGTTCTTTGACAGTCTTTTATGGATCCGATTCGGATCATGGCCTTTCTAGTGAAAAAGCTTTTGGACCACCAAAATTTTGTTTTCTTTCAAGCATTGACTAAGTGAGGATACTGTTGTCTCACTTGTCCAATCTCAATCCACTTTGCATTGCCTGGCTTTGAACCTTTGAGTCCAATTCTGAGGACTCAACATCTACTTTGCATGTCATCCTTACCTTCCTACCCAAGACTGTGTCTTCCTGCAATTCGTTAAGATATTCAGGTAGCAGGTCATCAAGAGAATGCAACTGAATTTGCTCTTTAGGATCCTCAATCATTGAAGGTTCAAACAATCTCAAGCAGTCTACATTTATGGCTGAGTAGATGTGCATGTAAGCTGGTAGATCAAGGCAAAAAGCATTTTCGCCAATCTTCTCAAGTATCCTAAAAGGACCATACCTGATAGGCTTTAGCTTTTTACCTTCACCTTGCATCTTGTCCTTATTGATATATGGCTAGACTTGGTCTCCAACTTGAAAACTTTCCATCCGATGCTTGTCATCCCTAGCCTTGTATTTGGCTTGGGTGTTTCTCAGTTGTTCCTCTACTGCCTAGTGGATCTCCTAGATCTTTTCAATGAACCTAGTTACATTGTCCACATCACTATGTCCATCAACCATGGTATCTTTACCAAAGAAAAAATCCATAGTAGACCTCGGTATGAAACCAAAACAGGTCTCAAAAGGATATCTCTATGTAGAAGAGTGTTTTTCTCTGTTGTAAGCATGTTGCACATAACACAAATGTTCATCTCAAAGCTTAAGATGTTTGCCGCAATATCCCCTAAGTAACTAGATCACTGTCCTGTTAACCACTTCTGTCTAGCCATCGGTTTATGGATGAAAAGTTGTGCTTTTCTTTAGTTGGGTGTCCATCAGTTCCCACTGACTTGACCAAAACTTCCCCACAAATTGGGTGTCTCGATCAGATACAATAGAAGTGGGTAATCCAAAATGAACCCATACATGTTCAAAGAATAATTTTGTAGTTTGTTCAGCTGTAATCTGTTTATTACAAGGTATCAAAATACACTTTTTTCTGAACCTATCCACAACTACATATAGATAATCTTGACCTTTCCTAGATTTAGGTAGTCCTCCAACAAAATCCATTGAAACACTTTCCCAAGTGTGAGAAGGAACTGGCCTAGTCTTCTATTGCTAGGCTTTCTTTTAGCACACATAGTGCAACCTCTTACATATCTAGAAGCTGTCTCATTCATTTTCAGCCAATAACAAAATCTTTGCAGTTGTGCAACTGTTTTAGTTACCCCAAAGTGACCTGATATCAGAGAAGTGTGTGCCTCCCTAATTATCTTTACTCTCTCTATTTGTGGAATGCAGAGTTTCCCACAATGGTATAAGATTCAGTCCTTCACATAATAGTCCAATTCTTCTACCCTTTTGCCTTGACTCAAAGTTGTATATACATGTTTAAAGTCCTTATCCTGAGCATATTGTTCTATGTAGCTTTCATGTAGTACAGAATTATGCTTAAGTATGGTAGATGCATTTATAATGGGTCTAGATAACATGTCTGCAACTTCGTTGTGTATGCCCTTTCTATATATGATGACTAGACAAAACTGTTGTAGAAAACCCATCCATCTATAATGTCTTGATTGCTACAACTTAGTTTGGGAGTGTAGATATTGAAGTTGTTGACGATCAGTATATATTACTGTCTCTTTGCCCATTAAGTAATGTTTCCACTTTTTCACACTCTGAACTAATGCATACAATTATTTATCATAGGTAGGATAGTTAAATACTACATGATTAAGATTCTCAAAATGATAACATATGGGTTTGCCATGCTATGTCAATACTACTCCCATGGAATAGTCACTGGCATGAGTTTGGATCTCAAATGGTCTTTGTAGATCTAGAAGTGCTAGTATAGGTGCTATATTGATTTCTTTTTTCAAGTTGTCAAAGGCATTCTGATGTTTTCCTCCCCACTGAAACACCTTGTTCAATCCTGTCAAAGCATGTAAGGGAGCTGCAATTGAGGAAAAATTAGAAATGAACTTCCTCCAATATTTTGTTGCTCCTAAGAAGCTTCTCACTTCTGTAGCAGACTTGGGTTAAGGTCAGTTTACAATGACTACCACTTTAGAGGGATCTATTTTCAATTCACCACTCCCTACTACATGACCTAAATACCTTAGAGATGTTTTTCCAAATTCATATTTTGAGAGTTTAACACAAAGCTTTTCTCCTTTCAAAACATCTAATGTCTTCTTAAAATGCTTTAAATGTTCTTCCCACGTTTTACTAAAAATCAGAATGTCATCAAGATACACAATAACAAAATCATCAAGAAAAGGTCTGAGTACATCATTCATTAATCTCATGAAAGTAGTAGGAGCATTGGTTAAACCAGAAGGCATACCCAACCACTCATACTATCCCTGCTTTGTTTTAAAAGTAGTCTTCCTTGCATCTTTCTCTTCAACTCTGACCTAATGGTATCCACTATGCAAATCCATCTTGGTGAAATAAACAGTTTCCTTCAATTGATCTAGAAAATCATCTATGCGAGGAAGGGGATAATTGTTTTTTATTGTTATCTTATTCAGTGCTCGGTATTCAATGCACATTCTCCATGAGCCATCTTTCTTTCTCACCAAAATGATTGGTGACCCACATGGTGATGTGCTAGGCTTGATGAATCCCTTCCCAAGCAACTCCTGCACCTGCTTCTTGATTTCACCATTCTCTAAAGCAGACAACCTGTACATCCCAATGTTAGGCAATGGAACATCTTGCTGCAAAATAATATCATGTACTATTTCCATTTTGGGTGGCAGACCTTTAGATTCCTGAAACATGACATCATACTCTGAAACAATGTTTTCTGTATCCGCTTGCTGCTGAGCATTACAAGCCTCAAATATATTGGTTTTATTAGGTTTATTTTCCTTTACAACCATTATTAAGAATTGTTTGCATGAATTTATCATTTTTTTCATCTGCCCAAAATTTATGAGAGTATAATTATTCTTGAGCTTGTGAGCTCTTACAAAGTATTTGATTCCATCTTTAACAAGTAGATACTTGTTCTCATCTCCATAGAAAATAACCTTTCTATCATACAATTAACGACTTCCTAAAACAATTCCACATATATCCAAAGGAATTATGTCTAACTCAACCTCATCTACAAATGCTGACCCAAAAGAAAACTTGAGTTTGCACTGTTTAGTCACTTGTAGTTGTGCTTTATCATTCAACCATCCTAATGGGTATGGTTTCTTGTGAGGTGTAGTCGCTAATCCCAATTTCTTTACAATTGCTTCAGAAATCAAATTTACTTGTGAACCACTATCAAACAAAGTATCAATCTTTTGATGTTTGGAAACAACTCGAATATGAAAAAGCTCAAGTCTTTTTCTCTCATGTTCTTCATCTATAATAGTTTGAGAAGAATTACTAGTAGATGCTTTAGAATTCTTACCTTTTATACCTGTGGCTGCAATGATTGTTTCATCTCCTGAGTCTGACGCCAAATCTTTCTGAACAGTTGCAGGAATCTTCTTCTTCTTGCCCTCAGACTTCTTAGATCTCAGCTTTTGATGCAAAATCCAACAGTGCTCATCATCATGCCGTCTTTTTTATAGTGAGTGCATGAAGCTTTGCCTTTTTGTGTAGTGTTAGCCTTCCTTGCTTTCCACTTCTGCTTTCTTTTCTCCTTGGTCTTGCTTACAATGGGTTGGGATGGTCCCCCAACTTCTGGATTTCCATTCTTTCCTCTAGCTTCTAGATGAGTAGCTTGTACAAATACCTCATCTACACTAGTGGGATTAAACATGAGGATGGTATGCTTCATGTAGTCGTGTAGACCACCAATGTACTTCAAAAGAGTCTTTGGTGAGTCTAATGCAATGCCCAACATCAATGCTCTCCTTCTGAACTCTTGAGTATACCCTTGTACACTTTTCCCTTTTAACCGCCGAAGAGTTTGCCGACTCATCATGGCTTGTTGCATGTAGACCAATGGATAGAACTGCTTCTTTATTGCAGAAACAAATTCACTCCAGACAGAGATGGTCTTGCCATGTTTCTTCATATCAGCTTGGGTTCTACCTTCCCACCAAACCAAGGCAGTGCCTTCTAATCCAATTGTCCAAGTTTTTTTCATTTAGCTCTCCATCATATATAGGCAAATCAAATCTAACATCTAGCTTAATCAAAGATGCTTTCTTATTATGCATAGGGCTAGTAGGAGGTGTGAGAAAGTTTTCCTCTTTCCCTTTTCCTTTTGAGTGGTCATGGGAATGAGACTCATATTCTTCTCTATCTTGTTTAGAACCTAATGAATCTTCATCCTTGTGCTTTCTAAAGTCCCTATACATTTCTTCTACCATAGACTTTATAACTAGGAAACTTTCTATGAATTGAGGGTCTGGTCCCATAGAACCTTCCTCTGACATTGTCTTCCAAGAATAGAGTCTCCCAATTTCAGGATTAGTTTCGACCAACTCTCCTTCTCCTAATTTGAGCTTTGATCTTGTGAGCATTCACAGCTAAACAAACACAACATTGTCTAACCTTAGAGCCTAGATCTCTAATACCACTTGATCAGATAATCACCCTATGAGTGACATCAACTAAAGATTTATTGTTTAAAGGTATTATAGACTCATGTGCTAGTGTGTGTTATGTGTTATTGAAGCAACGGATGGATAGAATTACTAATGCATAGACAATAAAATGGAAATACGGTAGAGAAATATGTTAAGCAAACACAAAGACACAAGAATTTTAATAAGGAGTTCACCCTATTCTCCAGGGCTACATCTCCAGTCTAGCTTTCAGTGGTGGCCTCATTTTATTGTGCCTTTAAGCAGAGAATTACAATGCAGGGACTCAATGTGATTTATCCTAAAGCAGGTTTGCTTGGCAGGGTGGTTCTTGGATTCCCCGAGCCACTAGAGTACACAGACTCTTCTTCCTACTAACTTTGTGACCTTCTAGTCTACAGTGGCTAGAGCCCAGTGTGGTGCTCCGCTTAGACAAATTCCTTCATGGGATGGCTTGAATCTCTCAAGCTCTCTGGTACTCGATGCTACCACTAGTCACCTCGGCCCTCTCTCTCTTTCTACCTTTGCATTACTGCCTTCTTCTTTGGTTTTTGTCTCTCAGTGTTCATTCCTCCTCTCGATGTTTAAAATGACTAATTCTAACTCGACTAATTGTGTATTTTTTTTCTATTCATGGCTTTGAAGCCATTTGAACTGATGTTTGTTTAGTTCCTCTTCCACCTCTGTCGATTCACCTTCTATAGCTATGCTTGTAATTCCCTGTTCAGCGTCAGCATGAACTCTCAGGAAGTGGCCACTTGTCCTCCTCTAAATGGCACCAGTCTGCTCCATTGGTTCATTGCTTCAGTTATGTCATGGACAAAGTCTTTCCTCCACTGTGGCGGTCAAACGTATTCAAAATCCTTCTAAAATGTGGCATATTCCTTTGTCGATTCTGCTTCCCCCATCGGGATTGATCTCAGCCATCTAATCTAGGGCCTCCAGATCTGACGCCATACGCACGTCCCATGCGGTTGACTTGCTCGACTGATATTGCACGATCAAAAATGGTTTCCTCTCACCTCTACTTGCCACGCATTGATCGATGTATGGGATCGCTCTACTTTCTCCAAAACTATTTAATGTTTGAGGATGCCCTGATCAATACTGCTAGTTTCTAGAGTGCGGGTCCCACCTCTGTACGTTTATCACTTTTTCCTTTTCGCCCGTGGTTCTCCAGTTCTTGATGCGACCAAGTGCTCGGGCTTCCTCTACTTTGGCCCTGTTTACTCAACGATGTGCGATTAGCGCTAATTGCGCATCAAAATCCACCACCTTTTCCTGATCTGGGACTCCCAAGGGTTGCTTTGACCTCCCGCACAATCTCCATGGGCCTCGGTCAGTGTGCTTTAATCGAGGTCCTTGTCATTCCATGGTGGCTACCATTACCACTATTTCAGGGGTGTTTTTAATCATGGTTCCAAATTCTTTGAGATTTGTCCCGACCTGATACAAGCATGGTTCCTTGAAAGCCTTTTATGGATCCAATTTGGATCAGTTATGGAGGCAAGATTCCTCTATCAGAAAGACACGATCAAGCAGTTTGGGGACATGGTCATGCAGTACCAATCTTGGCATCAATATGTGATAAAGAAGCACCAAGTGGAAGTCACTAATTTGATCTTTCCCCAAACTTCGGAATTATAGTGTTTTGTCTTGGCGGGTTATCTCTAATCTATTTTGTTTCACATGGGTACATGAGGAAAATGTAATATTATTTGTAAATATCTTGTAAGTGAAATTCCAAGTGTCATTAGTGGAATGTGAAAGGTCATCATGTTTTGTAATGAGTTACTTGTAAGGAAATTGAAGAGTTATGAGGGTCGTCAAAGAGTCACAAAGGAGAATGTTATGGGTCACCCCACGTTTTATTATAAGTAGAATCTCATAACTCATAGAAAAGGCTTTTTGGGTGCCAAGATTTTGGCTAGGCGTAGGCTTAGAAAAAACTTGGGAGTATTGTGAATAGCCTTGGCTTCTCCATAGTGTAGAGTGAGTATAATTCTTTGGAGGCGAAGCTGTCCTTGACTGTAATGTTTCGCTATTGGGGCTATTTGTCGTCAATGGTATATGTATTGATGGAATTTTCAAATATAATAATAATAATAATAGATCTAGTACACTTTCATGCATGTGTTGTTATTACTGGATTATTTTGGTTACTTTAGCAATGTATGTTGTTTAAATTACACATTCTCTTATGAACTACTTTGTATGAAATTGTATAAATCATGTTGAATGTGTGTTTTTGGATTAACCCATCACTTTAATTTGTGGACTATTCTGCATTTTACCTTGTGATGTCATTTGACTCGTGTGTTTCTCTCAAGATTCGTACTATTACAGGCATCTATGGGGTGCACTTCCTTTTCCCCTCCATGTGTTAGGACCTTCATGCATCACACTTGACCTTCCACACGATCACACACTTGTTCTCACCCAATGTTATCTTACTTACCTTTCTGCGTTACAACAGTCAAGGAATTACACTACCACCCACTACTAGGACTCCTACTCAAAATGGTTTGAGGTCCAGTTGGGACTTCATATCGAGGAGATTCCTTGAATTTTGGCGGGTCCAACACCATCAACATTTATGTTGCTAGAAGGAGGGTGAGATGACAAGCTGAGCCCTTGAAGTCTTTTTGAATTTCTGCACATATTTCATGACTTCTTTTCAAATTCATAACCCTGTCATGTTTCTGTCACATTGTTTATTTTGAAGTGTTGACGAGCATTATAGGTGAATTGTCAAAATATAAGTTCAATTGCAATAATGGAACTCCCTTGTTTAGGCACACAATTGTCTTTTCTAGCTTCTGTGACACCCATGATGTCCCGTTAGACGACATTGCCTATCATTTGTTCTCTTTCACATTTGAAGGGCGCAGAAACAAATGGTGTCACACATTGCCTACAACCTCTATATACTCTTTTGATCACATGTTCAAATAATTATGACATACTTTCATTCTTTATGACCGTAAAGAACTTAATAAAAAAATATTAAATTTGGAAAAATCAGCTGATGAATGTCTTGAGCATTTTCACGATCATTTTCTTCATTACTGCAATTTATTTCATGAAGATGAAGTTGACTTTAAATTTTTGGAGGAAATATTTCAGTATCTTGTTCACATTTCTAAGAATCCACTCAAGTCACACTCTTTGGAATCTCTCCCAACATACCTCAATGTGAGAGCTTCTAAATCTGAGATGGACGAGGTTGTTGTCCCAAGTGACCCTCCATCCCCTTCTCATCAAGCAACTCTAGCTTCGTAGGTCAAGGTGGGAGAAGTTGAGTATCCACCTGTTGATCTATCACCATCTCCTCCTACCCCACCTTCTCAAGATTTCTACGTATATTTAGCCGGAAAGCCTGATGGTTGTCATGTGGTTTCATCTCCTCAATCTTCGTCCTTTGGTTCCTTTGATTCTTTAGATTTTGTTGTGTTGTTTTCATCCATCTCAGATCTCATGTGTGATGTTCATGAGGATCAAGTATTGGACAGAGTTGGTGTTGAATAGCCAACCTGCATTATTATTTTTGATGAGTTAATGTGGGAGTCTGAATACAAATCTGCGGTGAACTTCTGTCTGCATCTCATCTGCTTATCCTCACATCTTCCACAATTCTGTTATTTATGTTCCATATTGTGAAAATTCATTTCCATATTTTTCTATTTTCGATCATTCGCAGAATATGTGGGATGCTAGTTCTTCATTCGATTACAAAGAGGACAAATATGTTTTCCTGAATCCACCCAATTTCTCATCTTACATTTACAAAAACATAAGGGGTGAAATTTCTTGTTTTTCATTATCCCCTCTATGTGGCTTGTTAGATCATGAGGACATCACTATCGATCATTTTGATTTTTCTAACTGTGTCTATCGTGATCTTTTCATTCATTCATCTAATCATGATTCTGATTCACCTATTGTTGATCTTTCTAAGCCACCTGTCTTTGATGATCCATCTTCTGATCGAGTGGAAAACCCTCAAGCTGTCTAGGCACTTCAGCCCAAGTTGATGGCTATGTCAAGTTCTCATAGCCTTGAGGTTAGTTCCACTTCTGATCATAAATATATTGAATCTCCCCAGGCTTGTCATCACTCTATTGTTTACATTGAAAACCAATCTATTTCACAATTTTCTCATCCTCCACCAAATCACATGATCCTATCACTCATGCATTGGAGGAGACATATATAGAAAGCATTATTGCAAAAGAAAAGTTATATTCTTTCTCTATGTTTTTTTTTCTTTCAATTTCGAAGGTGTTTACATGTCTGTCTTCCATAGGCAATGTGACAAGACACCATCATACATCCGCAAAGTACCTTTCATGTGCTTTCAAGCTTTACTTTTATGTGCATGAATTCAAGCTTCCAAAGTATTGGTTTACATTGTTGTATATTTATTGTTGGTTAGTTTTCTTGCATATATTTCTTTTCAATCATGCTTTTGCCTACATGGACCAACCAATTCACCATTGGCTACATTAGAAGTATAACTTCACGTGAGTTGGCCCATGCTTTGTTTAGGTTAGGAGTAGGAGTAGTGTTTTTTTTTTGGCTTATTTCTTGATTTTCTTACCTTTTTTTTTTTCTTGCTTCCTTCCTTTTCTTGTTTCCTTTCACACTCGTAGGTTAGTTTCAACATGGAAACGTGTTTGGCTTCTTAGATAAGCAGGGTGAAATCCAAGAGTAACTTGTAGATCTATCAACACTTGGTTATCAGTATATTCCCTCTCTTTATGTGAATCTTTCATTTCTTCTAGTCGATGATACCTTAATGGAAAATACATTCCTTTCAGAGAGATTCATGGTGAGATCACGATGCTTGCACTCTTAACTAGTACAACCTACTATATTCAATTTTCTATATTCGGTTAACCCTTGTCAACTCAGTCAAGTAGAGTAAGTATAGGGGGAAAACCTTAACAAGTGTGTCAGAGGTATATGAATATCCTTCTCTAAAGGAACAACCTCTACTTCTCTCAATAAATTGGGGTCCCTCTTCTACCTCATGAAATAAATAAGTTCCTATGCACAGTTCTTTCAAAAATGGAAATGAAAAAAAATAAAATAAAGGGCAAAAGAAGATAAAGGATTCCTACGTAGAGAGGTGAAACAAGTGACTCTGTTTGGGTACTTCCCAGGTGATAAGCCTCATAAATGGGTAATTATATGGGCTCATTTTACCTCCAAACCTAGTCAAATCAACCATTCTCTTAGCTTATTATATGATATTCTAATTATATTTATGCTTATAGAGTGAGTTGAGTTGGTTATGATTCCATGTGGTCTAATATGTGTTTAATGCGGATTATTAGTGAATTTTGTGGTCAAAGTCAAGGATCCAGTGGAAAAATGGAAGCAATAACTCAAACTGCAAAAAAGAGAGGACTTATAGGAGGGGTTTGCCCTCATTTATTACTCCTTACTTTGAACTCCCCTTCATTTATCTCGGAGTACAAGCGGTCAAGTTATGCATTAGCAGACAACTGAGAAAGTGGAGGATGACTGATGACTATCTCGAGTTTTGCGAGCCAAGCCTCCTGATTTTAAGGAAGTTGTTGGTAGCTTCATTTGTATAAGTAGAGAGGCATAGGGCCTTAATAAGGTCATATTTTTGTTGTACATTTGCTCATGTAAACTCTGCTCAACTTTGAGCTTATTATTTTGACAGTTTCATGTAATCTTGTTATTATTTTGGAAATAAAGATGGAATCATTTTTGAGTTAGCACTAAGTTACCTAAAAGGGCTAAAGCTCTTAGGTTAAGGCCCAATCCAAGTAGCAAAGCTCCTCTTTACTTGTATTTTTATGTTTTATTTTAGTTGTAGATTAGATTGTGGTTAGATGTATTTCTTTCATGGTTAAGAATAGGTTGCTTTTAATGATTCAGTAGTTTGCTTCCATTTGTGCTTTCTATAGCAGGATAAGTAGTGGTAAATAAAATATCCAAAAGGCTAGCAATAATTCCTTGGCCTCTCTTCTTCCCTTTGGGACCATGATCTGAGGCAGAGACCCTCTTGTTGCCCCAAAAACACAGATTTTACTCATTCATAGGACTTCTAGTGTTTGTAGTTTTTTTGGTTAATATTCTAGTTTTTCTTTGCTTCAGAACCTCTCCATCATGCTTAGTTCTTCATTTAAAATAGTCTTCTTTCACGCTTTCCTTTCTTGCAACATTCTTCAACATTTCCTTTCATAGATCACTGTTTAGATTTGTTTGATGCAAAACTCTATTTTTCTAGATGCACTTATTTCATCGCTTGGTTCATCTCCTTGGTTGACTGTCAGTTACCTATGTAGTAGATATCTTCTCACAATAGATCACCTTATCATCCATCCCATCCTCCATTTGATCCATTCCCTACAGGTTTCCCAAGTCTCCCCTCAGTTCTGCCTTAGTTTCCTACATTTGACATAGAATTCCTTCCTCTCTCTTTGAGAAAATCCAATCATCTTTCTCTCTCCTGATGATTCTTGGTAGAACCTAAATGACCTAAAACCTCATTCCAACCTTCATCCACCTTTTCCATCCACTATCACACCCTCAAGATAGCCAAAACGGCTCTCGTCTTCCTCCTGTAGGCCTCCTGTAGAACACTATTTTTCGTCTTGTAGATTTCCTGTCTCCTCTTGTAGATTTTCTTGTAGGATTTCTTTTGAAGGTTGAGTGTGGAAAAAGCCTCCAGAAGGCCACTTGAGACCTCATAGGACCTAACCACACCATCCTACATCCTCTCAAGGCCCAAAACCACCTTTCAACACCATCTAATTTGCTACCACATTCAGAAACAATAAATCACATGCATGTCAAATTCACATAAAAATACCTAAACTTACAAAAGGATGTTTTTTGCTCATTTACTTCTAGAAATAGCTTAGTTAGATATTATTTACTTTTTTGAATACTAAGATGGCATTCTTTTCATGGCTTTCATAGTGCTTTCTGCAAGAGTAGGATTAGTTTGTTAAGTAGGATTTACTTGGTTTGCTTTACATTACAGTCTTGCCCCTTTCTGCACTTAGAGTAGTATATGTAGAGTAGTCTTTTACTCCTTTCATCACATATAAAGCTTCTTTTGAAATCCATAGAATTTGGCTTGAGTTCGTATTGATCTTGCACCGACTGACCAAGTGACAACCTGCAGTAAGAACTAGTACTTGTGCATACAACACCATCGCTTCCAAGTTTGTTATGAACTACCGGGTTGATAAGAGTAAAGAAGGCAACCCAGGAGTTGCAGAATTATTGCTACAATATTGGTGCTCACCACCAGGCTCACTAGCAGTAGAGCGATGCTTGTGTTCTTGAAGTGACTTCATCGGGGTACTATGCAGGTCTGCTGCCAGAGGAGAAACAACAGAGATGAAACTAAAATTCTGACAATTTATTTTGCTTGTGCATCTATATATCCGTCATCCCTAATCAAAACAACTCAGTTTGAATTGGCTTGGTATGTGTGTTGTTTATAAAGAGAACAATAGGGACTACATTTTTAACTCAAGCTAAGTGAAGTAATTATGATAACCGAAGAACTAAACAATACTTTCAGAAAAGTTAGACTCGATTTGCATGAGCCAAGGTCCATAAAATGTGTTGGAATTGTACCAGTGGGTCACCAATGTTGTAGCGGCTACAACCACCATCCAAAATTTTTCCTTTTCTTGATTTTGGAGCCTCCCTCCTAAACCACAACATCTCGTCTCACACTAATCCAATTTCGGGCTTGCCTTAGAGTACTGCACAATTCTTAAGGGAAACCAACCTTGCTATTGGGAATTGCATAGTTTAGACTAACAGTGGGCCTTGAACCTAGGAAATGTGTAGAAATCACTAGCATCTAGCCTTGAGATGGAAAATTTCACAGAACATGAGAGGCAGCTTAGAGCCACTCATCCCAGAAACTATGTAGAACCCATTGTGCTTAGAAACTGTGCAGTGCATGAGCCAGAGAATTGCCCAATCATTCCCATAATTGTACAATCTTTCTAGGAAATGCATGGCAGGTTCCTCACTAAAGAAGAAAGAAAAATAAAGGGCAAGAAAAATCCTTAGAAAGTAGGGATCTATTATTAGTTTCCTGAAGGTGGCACATTGCTTTCCTTAAAGGTTTGGGCAAAGTGCCGCTTTTGTCCTTAATCTTAGGTATGAGCATCATAAATCCCAATTTTCTCAATTCTATGTAATGGAAAACTTTGTCACACATTTGTACATTCGATCATGAAGCCCTAGCATTACTAAGAAACTAAAGGTGCCTTCAGAGCATTCTCGTCACTTTTCTGGGTGAGTTTTGCTTTTATTGTCTTTTGTTTCCTTTTCTTTCACTTTTTGTTGTTTAGTTTATGAGAGTGTTGTTTAACTTGTTTATTTGAATGGTTGCTGGCATTTTAAATTTTTCAAATTGTAGAAGTGTTATTTCAAGTTATAGATTTCCTTTCCCAAGTGTCACATGAGTTTTCTCGTTTTTGCACCAATGATCATTATTGTGGTGACTCTCTTCACATGCTTCATTTTCCTTTAGTTTAATCAATGGTTGCACTTGTTTCACACGCATGCATCAACACTTAGTTAAATTTTCACCCAAGATCACATCATCCTTTGGATCTGCTTGATTTTCACACTCCCCATGCATTGATCTAGGCTCCTCATGCTCAGAACTCATAGCTAAATACATGCATTATGCAGCCTGGGAGCTCACGACATCTGCCTTGGCTTCCAAATTAGCACAGAGCTTGTCCTAGCCTAGCTTCAATTGCACATTGTACAATTCCAATATCTAGTCTCCTAGCTTGGCCACTGAGATTGCACAATGCACAATCTGTCCTAGGCCTTGGCCCTGTGTGAATTGCACAGTTCCAGTCATCAAGCTTCCACACTAACTGCTAGGACTGCATAGTGCACAGTTCCCACAATAAGTCAGTAACCCCTCTAAGTCAAAATTTTGTAATCTCTCTCATGAGATGCCCTGATTGCTGCCTGATCATGTTGTGAAGTTAGATTTGTAAGAGCTATTGTTTGATTTCCATTAGTGTCCTTTATATCCCACAGGTGCCACACTCGTGAAGCACTTCTCTCCAATGGTAATTGTACCATGGCAGCAAAAAGAATTGCTTCAAGAGAGACCACTGAAAATTGCACTAGGGAAGCAATTAAATAAGCGCTAGTTTAGTCAACACTAACATGGGAGCAAGTCCAACAACAGTGGTAGAAGGTAGCAATCTAGTACAAGATCAGGGAAAGAGTAAGTTGTTGACATAATCAAGGGGGAACAAAGTTACAGAGTGAAACTAGATTCAATGTTCACGCAAGAAGCTTTGGTAGCAGATGGTAGCAGAAGCAAAAGGAAGCAGTGGACATAGATAGAAGAGTTGAGGAAGAGGGAAAAGTTAATCTTGCAGATAGTAGAACCAAGATCATAGAAAGAAGAAAAAGAACCGAAGGACAACAATTGAGGAAGAAAGAACAGGAAGAGAAGAAAAAGCAGGAATAAAAACAAAGGCAAGGAACAATGACAAAGAAAACAATGCCAATACACGTTAACGAGTTAGAACAACTAGTAGCTAAGGAAGATGGTGAACAGATGCAAGATCGACAGCTTCCTCGGTAGATTGAGAAAATAATTGAAGTGACAGGAATGGAGTTGGAACATTAGCCATGTAATGAAGACACTGACCTTATTCTGAGAGCACCCGAGGTCATCTCTGAGTCTCCACGACCTCCAGTGTTAGAACTAGTTGTGAGCGAGCAAGGAGAGGTTTTCCTCCTTCATGATGATCTAATCATGGATGTGTACGATGTGTCATTTGACAAGTTGTACAAGAGGATTGTATAGGTGTGAAGGAAGCACTTTCTAGATGATCACGCATCACCTTCATTCACGAAGGAAAGGGTGATAGTGTTAGACACAAAGAACCATCAAATTTCCCTTGTTAATGCTAACTTGACCTATGCAGGAGAAAAAAACTCAAATGTTAAGGTCATGTTGGTTGAGAATGAACAAATTGCAAAGAACTTATAGGCTTCCAAGAAAGAGTTAGAATAACTTAGAGAGCAGAGTGCAGTTTGCACAGTGGGGGACATGAGGAAAGCGATACTTGTCGAAGTCTCAACACTTGGCACCACCATGTGGAAGCTCTATGATGGATTTATCACTGTGCATAAATCAATTGTCTATGTGCATGGCCTATGCTAGTACAACAAAGAGTTTTTTCAAACTCTGAAGAACATACATGTTCGCAACAACCATGTGCAAGAGTAGACAATGAGGTACAAGGGGGCCCCGCTTCACTTAGCCAAGAAGATGAAGCCATAGGTGGAGCTGGAGAAAGCAAAAGTCTGGATGATGATCCATAATTATGGGTAGCTCGCCCCATTCATTAGCAGCATACGTGGCTCGTATGTACGAATGTACAATAGTTTGGATGCAATGGTCAGAATGCACATGATCCCATCAATCTGTTCTCTCAGCGAGGCTAAACCAAAGATCCAGGTCTGGCTAGAGATTGATGAGTACATGGAGAAGCTAACACGAGTGGGCACCATGGAAGACTTGGATTTGAGCACACATAATGCAGAAGTGCATTGATGGTCCTGTCATGGTCAACACAATGCTGCACATGCTTCAGAACGAGTTGAGCACAGGTTACAAGATCATATACTCAGATGTTATGGAAATTAAAGTCCGCTATCGAAAAGACACCATCGAGAAGTTTGGGGTCATCATCGTGCAATATTAAGATTGGCATTAGTATGTAACCGAGAAACTCCAAGTGGAGGTTGTCAAGTTGGTATTTCCCCAAAAAATCCAAATCATAGTGTCTTGTCTTGTTGGGTTGTCTCTAACCTATTTTGTCTCACATGGGTAAATGTAGAAAATGTAATATTATTTGTAAATATGTTGTAAGAGAAATTCCAAGTGTCATTAGTGGAATGTGAAAGGTCGTCATGTTATGTAATGAGTTACTTGTAAAGAAGTTGAAGAGTCATGAGGGTAGTCAAAGAGCCACAAAGGGGAATGTCAAGGCTCACCCAGCCCTTTGTTATAAATAGAACCTCATAACTCATGGAATAGGCTTTTTGAGAGCCATGTTTTTGGCTAGGCTTAGGCTTAGAAAATGCCTGGGTGTATTATGACGAGCCTTTGCTTCTCTACATTGTAGAGCGAGTATATTTCATTGGAGGAGTAGGTGTTCTTAACTGTAATGTTCCACTATTGGGGCTAGTTGTCATCAATGGTGTATGTATGGATGAAACTTTCACTTATAATAATAATAATATTAGATCCAACATGCTTTCATGCATATGTTGTTATTATAGTTGGACTATTCTAGTTGCTTTAGCAATGTATGTTGTTTAACTTACGCATTTGCTTATGAACTACTTTTTATGCAATTGTACAAATGTTGTTGAATGCATGTTGTTGGATTAACCCATCACTTTAATTTGTGGATTATTATGCATTTTACCTTGTAATGTCATTCTGCTTGTGTGTTCCTTTCAAACTAAATACTATTATAGGCTTCTAAGGGGCACATTTTCTTTTCCCCTCAATGTGTTAGAACCTTCATGCATCACACTTGACTCTCTGTTGGGTTGCACAGTTTCTCTAAGCCAAAGTTATCTTACTTACCTCTGCGCTCTACCGCAGTCAAGGCATTACACTACAACCCACTGTTGGGATTCCTACACCAAATGGTTTGAGGTCTAGTTGGGACTTTGTATTGTGGAGATCCTTTGAATGTTGGCAAGTCCAGCACTATCAACAAGTTCTTATAAATTTAATTTTATTAGTACAATTTTTGTTTTGAGGCTCATTTTTTTACATCAAAATCCCCCTAATGAAAGCTAGGGATATCTTCATGTAAATACAGATCGAAAGTTATGATGTGTACCTCCCTTTCTTTGAAGCCTCTGATACCTTGACAAAGTTACCGATGAGATTGCCAATGCCTTCAAGGGTTTCCTCCTCCCAATGTTCCTTGGGAAGAGAAAGGAGATAAAGCCATACTAGGGTAGCAAGGAAATGCTCCTTCTACAAATTATATTGTTCATTTTAAAATCGCATGGAGAGCCTTGCACTGTTAAAAAAATATGACCCTTTTTCAAAAACTCTCGATCTCTCTTCCAAGCTAGAGAAGATGACAATGAAGAATGCTTTTGCCTCTAACTGCAATTCTATTTGACCATGGAGATTCCATTTAATTCGAATTCACCCAATTAGTGACTTTTAAGAGGGCCATAGTGCAATGAATTTTCATATCAGAGTATGATCTTACATATATTGGATATATTCTCCAACCTTACTATATTTTACCTTTTATTGTAGATCTTGCACCACTTTTGACAACAAACACCTTCAATTTCTATTTTTCCATGATGCACCTAGTGGAGGTTTTGCTATGAAACCAGAAACCCCACTTCAACTAGTTGCTTTATGAAAACGATGTCGAAGATGAAAAGATTGAAGGGGAATACTAGTAGATCTAGAATTGTTATGAACTCTTGAAACAATCTAACTAAAAAAAGGGGCATAACCTCCTTTCGCTAAACCAAACATAAACGACTATATAGAAAAAACTCTAAAATTTACAAAGGAAAACAAAAATATCCAAATTACATATAAAAATAATAATTAAATTATAACTAAAATA
>APFE031757239.1:335291-354647 GCA_000404065.3 Pinus taeda | reverse complement strand
TTATTTTTTTTTGTTTTTTTTTTTTTTTTATATTAAAATAGCAAAAGTAACATGTTAATGTTTTATAGATTAAATAATTTGTATTTATTGGTATATTCGAACATTTCCAAGAGAAAAAAAATATATATATTTCAAAATTTTATGTTTAAAATATATTTTCCATAAATCTTTTTAATTTCACGTTCTTCAAAACAATAAAAACCTTTATGATTATGCAAAATTATAATTCTATAATTTCTTTCCAAAAAAGATAAAAGTAAAATCAAGATTTCTTGTTAGAGCATAATGTTATCTCAAATATTTAAGTATCCAAACAGACATTATTATAATAATTATATGTTTTTGATTTACCTAGTTTTTATATTGATATAATGGAAAATATTATAAATAGTGTAATTCAGAGGAAAATATTGGATATGTAGATAAAAAAATTTATACTCATTTATTTAAAAGGTAAAATGTTGTAATAAGAACATAAAGGATAAAAGGAGAAAGGAAAATTTAAAGGAGGATATCATTTTATGTCAATATAATGTTTCAAAAAAGAATTATATGTTTTAATTTGTTAATTCTAAGTGACTATTGACGCTTTAAGATTCACATCAATGAGAATGGGATGGGAGATGGCACACTTAGCTAGTATTAAAGGTTGATTTTGAAAATAGCTCTATAGACCACCTCAAACATCGTGCCCATTAAATCTAGCTTATGAAGGATATCATAATAATGCTACCTTCTGTCATCCACTACTTGGGTTATAAAGGTCTTATTCAACCAATAGAGTTTAGTAAACCTTAAAATATTGCTATTCCTAGTTTGTAAAAATTTAGTATCAGTAATCTAATCCTTGAATTCTTCTTCAATTTAATCACTAGAAAGATTCCTTCTTTTCTACATAATTGAATTTAGCATCTGGTTCATCTCTCGCTTCATTTATCACTGGTACTTGGAGACTACTTTCATGGCATCTTTATAATTCTCTTTGATGGTTTATAAGGACTTGGGTTTTTATCATTTCTCTTAGGCTCCCTCTTGAGCGCAATTTTACTAGAGTCGATACTTAATCCATTGTCAATGTTTGCCATCTTACTATGAGGGAGTGAAATAGCAATGATGGAAGGAGAGAAAAGGTTATGAACATAATTTAGGCCCAAAGACCGAGCGGAAATGGCCAA
This sequence comes from Pinus taeda, assembly GCA_000404065.3. Classification (NCBI taxonomy): domain Eukaryota; kingdom Viridiplantae; phylum Streptophyta; class Pinopsida; order Pinales; family Pinaceae; genus Pinus; species Pinus taeda. The sequence goes on along the minus strand of APFE031757239.1, from coordinate 353,472 downwards.
GGCTTAGGACATTTTTAACCCACTTGATAAAGAAAGGAAAAAAAAACTTAACCACCAATCCTGCTCAAAATTGAGTAAAACATTAGGGAGATAAGTGGAAAATACAAGTTGAAAAAATAGTTTTATTATTTTATCGTTTAATATTTTTACTTTTTTACTCCAAAAATGGTGAATCATCTCCCATGGTTGACATCATCATCTTGAATCCTATGGGTTCTTATAAAGTTTATTTTGGTTGTACATTTTTCTTAAGAGGTCCATTTTAGACCTCAAAATTCCCCTAATGATGGTTCAATTAGTGTTCAACATAATACTAGATTTGTATTGCACTAATTATTCTCACATGACTTTTGTTTTCTTGGGCTAGTTTTATTTGTAGCAGTATCAAGAATGTCAATAATTTAGAATAAGCCTTTCTAGTTGATTTTTCATTGTAAGTGGGTGCATTTTTAGTTAAATTTGATGCCATTTTTAAAATTGATTGCATGTTTTTTCTTCATAGAAATCTTGCAAAAATGATGACACTCAATGATTTGTTAGAGTTATTAGGCACTCTAATGTTGTCTATTGTTCATAATAGTTTCCAAATCAACAAGGGCACTTTCTCTAGAATTCAAACATGTTTACGAAATGTTCAAGACAAGATTTAGTTTTTGGAGCTTGAGTCTCAACTACAACGAGATGATCTACAAAAGAAGAGTTGTAATTTTGAACTAGTTCTTGTTCAGAACAACTCCATGTTTGAGCTTGACTCCCATGAGTAGTGAGAGATTGATCATAATAATGGAGTCATTTCAGGAGAAGTTCCGAAGACCTTCATCAGACCTTGGGAAGAAGTTGTGGACATCAAAAATATAATTAAGGATGTTTCCTTTCATATTTTAGAATATTCCAAGTTTTTCATACAAATGTGAAGGTTCAAACTACACTTCCCAAGACCTTCACCAAACCTTGGGAAGAAGTTGTGAACAACAAGAATAGAACTAATCTAAAATATGACAAGGATATGTTTTTTCATATTCCATAATATCCCAAGCCCTTATAACTTTACAAAACTAGATACCTTTAGGATGATCCATCTTTGCTTGATCCATTTGCACAACAACAACACTCTGTCAAATGCTAACCTTGTGATCGAATTGGTCATGTGAAATATTAGTGTTTTGATCTTCATCCTTGTGAGCATTGTGGTAAGTTCACTCATCATTCAGAAAGATGTTCTAGAAAAAAAAACTCCTACAAGAATGAAGATTCACTTTGGATGGATCGCTTCTTGGCAATGGCCTTCAACAACATAGAAGATATACCAGTCATACCACAAAATTTGTTGTTGAGTATTGGCTAATATTGTAGTGAAGACTTCTTCATCTTATCACCTTGTATCTGATGGGGGGAATTGATGGTCATTTAGTGACATGAAATATTCATCATTCAAATATTTATCAAGTGAGTCGAAGGCACAACCTAAAACTATTATATGAGTGTACAACCAGAGATAATCACATCTAGAGAGATTCATGCTCTATGAGCATGCTTTTTTTATTAGTGGTCTTCCTTTAAAAACCACTTGCGGAAGATTTTGGTTTCTACTATAGTTTTTTTATTAGGGAGCACTTCAAATAGTAGAACACTTCAACTTCTAACAAAAGTAGGAATTATTCCACGAACTACTTTGATAGTTCCAAATTTGGTGCTTAGCTTTAAACCACCACTAGTTGAGACCTCAATTTCTCCCATCTTTTGGTTAGTTTGTGGTTTTCTCTTAAATACTACCGTTTCAAAGAGTTTATTTAGCCATTGGTTGTCATGCTTTTTTTCATTTTAGCTTTCTTGGACTCTTGTATTTACCCCTTTGGATATAGGGGGAATGTTAGCCACCTAATATGTCAGGGTTCTGGTGGACAGTCAATCAATGTCCAAGAAACCTAGAAATTGAATCCAGCAGTTTCATTGTTGTATTTATATGTAAAATTTACATCATTCTTAATACAATTGACTTCGTTTTCCAATATTGTAATTCCAAAAAAAAAAGATATATAAATTTTTATATTTTAAAAATATTTAAATACAAAAATTGAATAATCTATTTTTATATACCATGGTAAAAATTATTTATTGTCTCCAAAAAAAATAATAAATAAATGTATTATTTATTAATAGAATTAATAAGAGAAATATATGTAATTCATTTCAGTTCTTTTTAGTATATTTAAAATTAATGGAGATAAATTTAAAATAATATGTTTCTATAATAAATAATCATATCTTTCTTACATCTATTTTTGCGAAGGAAATAACCTCATTTAATACTTGTTCACTTCGAAAATATGCATACATTCATTTAACTGAAACCATGACGAGATCTATGAGGATATATTTCACGGTATCAACCATGGAACCATGTCACAATCAATAGAGCTCAATGTTTCCTAAATGTCATGATTGTGATTCATGTAAAATCAGGTGTAGATTTTGAGTGGCTTGTGAGAGAGCCAATAAAGGGGGAATTGCCCAATCCATGTGCTATCTTTAATATCTTAAAGCATAAAGATAAGAAATCATAAAAAACTAAAATATAAATCATTACATAAACTATTTGGATAGTTTTTGTAATAAAACTATTCCTTGCTTCTATAAGCTTCGCCCGATGGAGCGTGGTGCATGGCCGTGAACTTCTGGGCTTTGAGGTATTTTGTACATTACGTGGGTGATCATTTATCCATTATTAATGGTAAAATGATCTTAGTATAGGAAGTTGTGTCCTTTGTCTCATTTGTTGGGCCACATGTAAAGTTCAAGGAAAGGTTATGGAAATTTTATGATGATGCTATCGGTTGGTTCCTAGGTTAGATAGGTGAGGAGTCTTTGTTGTTTTGTTGTTTCTTTGTAGGTAGAGGTATTCATAACATTTACAGTAAGTGTACCCCATGAGTCTCAGCTATGTCTCCAAGACAAACAATGAGGTGGAAGGGGAAGGGTGGTGGAAGATCCCAGCTAGAGGAATGAGGCACTAGACTCTTTGCTCATCAATCAGCTTCCACCTTTTTCAATTTTATTATGATGGAAACGTGTAGGGAAATTCATAGGTTTAAGACTCAAGTGGGGTTTAGAGGCAATCTCTCTCAAACACTGAGTTCATGGAGGATATGTTGGCATGGGTTCCTAATACTATGCACACTACAGAGAAGAAGAAGTAGTACTTAAAATCTATGGTGCTTCATTGGAAAATGAATACCATATTAGGCCTAGTCTTGAAGGATAAACAAATGGATAAGTATACTATTTTAGCATTCCTAGAGGACATTAAGAGGATTCTAAGAAACTAGTGATTTTTCTTGGACATAATAGACTCTTGATTACCACATGTGGAAAGCTACATTTCATATGGATTGGAAGGGAAAGATCTGATGGATCCTCCTAGATCTATCTTAAGGGATACTGCAAATACTTCTTCTTCAGAAAATGACGAGTGATCTCAATGGGTTGGTGGTGCAGCAGGATGTTATTTATGTGAGTTCATGGCCTATATTGTGAGGTATTTATGATCTCTTGGGCTCTTAGTCATATATTGGTCTTCGTGGTGGTCTGTAGCCCATTATGCAAGGAACTTGTTACTTCATGTGGTCTCCTTGTCGTATGGATTTTGTCGGGTTGTGGCACTACATGATTAGTCTGGTCTTTGTTGTGTTGGTCATGGAAATTTTTGTATGGTTCTATGTTTATAGTATGGGAAGAACCTTTGTTGTTCGTAAGTTGTTGACAACACTTGTATTGGGGAAATTTGGTAGTTATCTTTGTATGGTTCTGTTGGGCATTCAGACAAGCTAGTTCTGGAGTTGGTCTTGATGTAATCTAGATTATTGTCGATTTTTTTTGGGGATGAACACAAGGTCTCTAGGTTTATGGTTATTGGTTATAGCATGTTGAGGATAATTTCTACCCTCCATGGTAATTCTAAAAATCATTGTGAATCTAACTTTTGATTAATACAAAGCTTAGATTAACAAAAAAAATATTTAAAATATATATATATATAATATTCTCTTAAAAATTATATAAATAATATATGTTAATATTAGTGATTATTGAATAGGTAAAAATAAAAAAAACCAAAAGAAATGGTCAAAACATAAAAATTTCAAAATGAACATTTTTTATAACATTATATACATTAATATGTGTATGTATATGTATTATTTTTTGTGATTGCACAATTTTAATAGCTAACACATATGTGAAAGTATTAATAGATTGAATTATTATAATGAGGTCGATACCTAGTTTACAAATTTGATTGTTTATTTTTTTAGAGTAAAAACTTTGTGTTGAAAATATTGGATTTCTGCAATGTTTTTGATAGACACTCCACCCATCATCATGATCAAACAAAAACATAATGATATTAAAAGAGAGCATCAAGATATTTTAACTTGAAAGGCTCTCTCAATGGTTAAAAGACAATTCTCTTTGAGATTTCTAATAATAAGCAATATGATTTGGATTTGTGAAAATATACATACTCAAATATGTAGATTTTCCTGTAGATTCACAAGCTCATGCAATTTACTAAAGCACAGGATAAGAAGCTACTTCTACTTTCAACCAATGGAAACCAATAGATCGATGAAAACAAAATGAACAAGAAGAAAATAAATTAATGGCACATTATGTTAATTAATCTTAATTCATAAGCTAATTAAGTTAATTAATCTTAATTTCTAAGCTAATTAAGTTAATTAATCTTAATTAACTATTTACAAGTTTCAATGACCATATAAATCAATTTTAATTCACGGTTTAATTCAAGGAAAAATTAAACTAGAATTTCTTGCTTCCATTTCTCAACACTCCGTCTCAACAGGAAAGATATTATTTGCTACCTTGATCTCGTCTCTGTGAAACTCGAATTTACATATTGACAATGCTTTGATAAAAATGCCAGCATATTTCTCCTCTGTGGGAATGTGCTCCAACAATATGATCCTCCTCAATATGTAATCTCTCAGATGATGATATCAGATATCAATGTTCTTAGACCTATAATGAAAAACTAGATTTTCAGAGAGTTTGGTACAACTCTAGTTATTGTAGTCAATCATTGTCAGATCCATCTACTAACCAAATAGACCAACTAGGATCTTCCTCATCCAAATGGCCTCACATAATTCCTGCCTTGCAACCTTGTAGTCTTCCTTTCTTTAATTGAGTGCAACTGAACTTTGTTTGCTACTATGACAATAGATTTCTACTAACCCAATACTGAAAATCCCTCCTGATGTGCTTTTTTGGTCAGATGGACTCCCCTCCCATTTTGCATCTATGAAGCATTGAAGCTTCACTCCCTCTATCCATTTGTACCATAACCCGTACTGAGTAGTGCCCCTAAGGTATCGCAATACATGCTTTGTTTCCATAAAATACAACTTGATAGACCTAAATATCACTTGACTAAGTTGGTTAACTACATAGCATAAATCTAGTCATGTGCTCACCAAGTACATGGGTGAACCCACAAGCTGCCTCTAAATAGTAGATTCCACTACCTCTCCCAAAGTAGCATCTTCCTTCCTCCAGTTACCAGCTAGAGGAGTAGGCTTGCATCTCTCCATGTGAAACCTCCTCAGTATCATTTTGGCATACTTTCATTGAGACACAAACATATCCCCATCACCCTACCATACTTCCATGCCTAAAAACTAATGCATAAGCCCCAAGTCCTTCATCTCAAACTCTCTTGGAAGGTCCTCCATGCAAGATTTGATCATCCGATCATCACCTATCTATATGAGATGATCAACATAAAGTACAATGATCAATAGTTTACCTTCCACCACTATGTTGTATATGTTCGTATATGCTTCACTCTTTGTGAAGCCCAATCCAGTGAAGTAGTTTTCTATCTTGATGTACCAAGCACGAGGTGATTTCTTTAGCCCATATAACTATATCTTGAGCTGAAAAACATGCCACTCATGATCAAAGGTTTCAAAACATTGAGGATTCTCTATGTACACCTCTTCCTCAATCATTCCACTAAGGAAGTTTGTCTTCACATCCATCTGATGTAGCTTCCAACCCATATATGTTGATAGTGCCAATATATATATAATTGAAGAGTACCTTGCAATAGGAGAAAAGGTCTCATCATAGTCAATCTCCTTTACCTGTGAAAATCCATGAGCCACAAATCTAGCCTTATGCTTCTCTAAAATACCATCTGTAGCTTTCTTTACCTTGTAAATCCAATGAGAAATCACCACAGACTTATCCTTCAGTCTCGAGACCACATGCCAAACACTTTGACAAACTATGGAGTCATACTCCTCTTCCATGACATCAACCCAAATCGGCTGTTGCACTTCTTCCTCAAAGGAAGATGGATTTGTCACGACACATCCACTCATAAGAGCCATGTATCCAGTGTACCTATCAGGTGACCTACTTTGTCTGCGTCGTGATGTGGGTGCTCCGAAATTCTCTCTAGCATCTGACAACAATCGATCTGCCTCTCTATTTTTCTTTCTCCCATCTCTAGAAGACTTTGCCTGAGTGGATGGATCCACTCCCAGATCCTCTACATGTGGTTGCTCCACATTAATATGAGGTTCCTCAACCATAGGAGCTAAAAGCTCCTCAACCGCATGTATCTCAAGCTCCCTCTCAAGGTAAACTCGCATGGACTTCTCCTCATATAATCTCACATCCCTTTGAAGCTTTGTCATCTTGTTCATTGTCAAGTACATCCGATAGGTTTGAGGTGTATCAATGTACCCCACAAAAATCCCCAACTCTGTTGTCAGCTCAAGCTTATTTTGTGCATATTTGGTCACATGGAAATATACCGATCACCCAAAAATACTGAAGTGACTAACACCTGGCCTCTTACCGGAATAAAACTCCTTTAGTGTCTTCATCCAAAGAATCTAATGCAGGCTACAATTATGAACATAAATCACTGTGTTGCATGCCTCAAGCCACAAGTGTAGTGGGAGACCCTGATCATGCAACATCTCTCTCACTGCCCCTACTATGCTTATGTTATTCCTCTCGGCCACTCCATTATGCTGAGGGTTATGGGGTGTTTTCAACTCCTGTTTAATCCCTTCTGGTGCACAAACGTTCTTAAACTCATTTGAGACATACTCACCACCTTTATCACTCCGTAGACTTGTAACCTTCTTTCCCGACTCTTTCTCCACCAATTCATTAAACTCACAAAACTTTGTGAAGGTTTGATTGATTTTTTGATGAAAAATATCCAACATTTTCGAGAAAATTCATCAACAAATATAACATAATACGTGTGCTTGGTTGTGGATGCTTTCAAGAATGGTCCACATAATCTAAATGGACTCAATATAGAATAACCTCTACTCAATTGTCTTTGTTTTTTAAGGAAGACTTGGTTTATTTACCCAAAGTACACCCTTTTCATGTATCAACTTTCTCTAGTGTGCCTTGGGCAAACCGATGGAGATTTGTTGCGTGATCTTCAAAACCCCATGATGTAAGTGACCTAATTGATTGTCCCATAACTTGCCAACATATTGACTCTACAGCATGTCTACTTTTGTGCTCAAACTAACACAATCATCTACCTCCATCTTATAGAGGTTCTTTACTCAAATCCATATCTTATTTACTTGACCCCTGGCTGTGTTGAAGGAACGCCTTTCCTTTCAAGAAGATCACACCATAGCCTTTATCCTAAAGCATGGATATGGATACCAAGTTTGTCTTCAGCCCAAGCACATACATAACATTCTTCAAGGTGAGTAGATCCCCATGCTCCCTCTAAAAATTAACCATGCCCAGTCTAATAACACTATATCTCCAGTTGTCACCCATTTCGATATGCATCTAGAGATCTTTGTCCTCTAGGTCATTAAATAAATCCTTGTCACTAGTCATGTGCGATGAATCTCCATTGTCTAAGTACCATACACTTCCCCTCATTGATGACATCATGCATGCAATGAGGGAAATGTCCAAATTGAATTGAGAGGCCAATGCCTCACCCAATGCTCCTCCCAAGGACTTCTTCTTGGACTTCTTGAGTGGGCTATTTGTAGGAAAATGGCTCATCTCGTGACAATGAAAGCATTTCACTTTCTTCATGTCTTTCATCTTGCCTCCATGACAAGAATCTAATTTGGAATGGGAAGCTTTACCTTTCCCTTTCTTCACCTTGATCCATAAGGCAAAATTCTCTTCATCATCAATCTTTGATGAAGATCCATCCTTGGTGTTCCTCTTGATCTCCTCCTACATCAATTCAGACCACAGTCGTTCCAGATGTGACAGTTTCTCCTCACGATTGACAAATTCCTGATAACTATACCAACTCTTTGCGAGTCCCAAAAGGGCAAGACTCACCATATCATCCTCAAAAATGTAGAAATTTCACCTGTATAACAAACCAATATATGCAATGTCCTAAAGCATAATACTTTTTCTACTTCTATAAAACATTAAGCAAAAGCCTAATCGAAATCATGATCACCATCAAGTAGAAACATGCATAACTAATCAAGAGAATTAATCACACATAACAAAAGATATATCCATGGGAAATCACTAGCATAAAACCCCAACCATGTATTATCAATCAAGTGGAAATCCTCTTCATAATACAAGAAGAATTAGCTCTCAAGCTATTCGGTTCTCAATGAACTATGAAGATATGAAGATATGTCTCATGAACCACCCAAGCCCTATTTATATAGGCTTTCACTGTGGTCCTTAAGTAGTTTTCTTAGGAAATAATAGCAAAAGCATATGCTATTAATTCCAACATACCAAAAACAACCAATGGTCCAACTACGTATTCCTTGAGAACATTAGTTCTTCAACCATGCAAAAACTACTTACTAGAAATAGTTAAGCATCTGCTAGTACACTTCCCCACATCTGATCGCAACTGGGTCTTTGACAGAATTGACATGCAACAGTTATCCATGAGTGAATCCTCAATTATCTAAAATAATAGTTGTCACATGCATGCAAGCATTAACAAACTATATTTTGTTATTTTAACAACTTGTTAAAATAATCTAACTGGACTTGACTAGTTAGAACTAGGTCAACTGATTCTTTCATTATAGAACTCATGCTTATTCACTCAATCAGTGGAGGAAACTCATGTGCATGCTCACAAATACTTCAAATTCGAATTTCCTTAGCTAATTAACTCAACTGAATGAATTAATTAATATTTCCAACTACTGTTAAGACCAAAATTAATTTTACTTCCTATAGATAGGCTGGGGACTGCTATAAATAGGAAGGGACATAGAAATGATATTTTTAGAACTTTCTATTTTTAGTAGTTTCACCTGTCACCCAATGTGGCCAATGACCTCACTAGCCAAACTACTATTTTTAGACATGCTATTTTTAGCAGGTCTATTTTTAGCACATTCTAAATTTAGCATTTCTTGTTGCACATTTTTCAACACTCCCTCTCAACAAGAAAGGCTTCTCTCGAACCCGATCCTATAACTCTGAAATGTTTTGCATGCAACACATCTACTTGGTCCACTTGCTCCAACAACACTTGGAACAAAAACACTCCCAACTAACCACTCTGTTGGGATAGGAACATACTCTAATGTTGAAGCTCTACCTGCTACTGACAAGTGCTCCCACTCTGACATCTGTGCTACTGCAACATATCCATGCATCTCACACCATTGCACACCTCTTTGTGCCACTAGCACTTTGTAAAACACTTGTGCCTCTCGCATTGTTGCAGCATGCTAGCTATGCGCTATCCTGGGATTCCCTGCACCGTCACTCTCTCTACCACTCCATTTGCATTTGTCTCTACCAAATTAGTCAATTCTTGCTACTCCACATTGGGGCTCCTGTAGCAAGGTCTCATCCAAGAGGTTGGGTACCTCAAGGATCTTGCCCCTTCTCCTTGGGACGTTCACTCTATATCGTCCCACCTCCTACCTGGAGGTATGGCTGCTTGTGATCCCTCGACCCACCTGGCTCGAATTTTACCCCTACTGGAGGTCTTTGCATGAGTAGATGTCTCTACTCGATCTGCACTCAACTTACCCTATTGTGGCTGCTCCACAACCTCCTGAAGCTACTGTACCAATCGTGGCTCCTCCACAATTGTTTGAGACTTCTTTTGGCTTTAGATGTTGAGAGGTAATATACCCTCCTTCTCAACCACCAAGTTTCCATAAATTTCCCTGCTACTCAAGGCTTTGCATGCATCTTGAACCTTAGGAGAATACAGGTTCTTGACCCATGAACTAATCTTCTTCACCTGTCTAGTGATGATGTGTCTAAGGGAAATCTTTCCCTTACTGAAGATTACATCATAGCCTCTATCTTCCAGCATCGCAATCGACACCAAGTTTCTCTTCAGTCCTGGTACATACTTGACATCATTCAAGGTAAGGTGAGCTCCATGCTCCCTCTAAAAAATAACCGCGCCTACACCTGCGACACTATACATCTCATCATTACCCATCGCAATGAGTATTTGGAGACCTTTCTCCTCCAAAGTACTAAACAAACTCTTATCATCGGTCATGTGGAAAGAAGCTCCACTGTCAAGAAACCAACCACTTCCCACCATGGATGAAACCATGCATGCGAAGAGTGTGAAATCCAACTCAAACTATGAAGCAAGTGCCTCGCCTTTAGATCCTTCCTCGGATCCCTTCTTAGATTTCCTCCATGGAAAATTTGCAGCATAATGGCCCACCTCATGACAGTGAAAGCATCACACTTTTGATTTGTCAACCTTCTTTCCATCATTAGAAGAACTAGATTCGGAAAGAGAAACCTTCTCCTTCCCCTTATTCACCTTACTCGCTAAGGCACAGTTCTCCTCATCATGCATGGACGAAGAACTGTCTCTGGTGCTCCGTCTAATCTCCTCCTGCATCAAATTTGACCATAGTCATTCCTAATCTGACAGTTTCTCCCTTCCATTCACCGAGTCCTGGTAGCTATGCCAGCTCTTAGGAAGGCCAAGGAGTGCTAGACTCACCATATCCTCATCCGATGTCACGAGAAAGCTCATCCCTGCCTGTGATGAGCTTGGTCAGATACATAGAGATTGTCTCATCCCTTTCACACTTGATCTTTTGAAGTTTGTCCTTCAATGCCAGCTTCCTCTGATAACTGCTATTCTGATATAAATCTTTCAGTGTTTTCCACATTGCATGTGAAGTCTCCTTCCCATGGAGGTTCAAGACAATGTGATCTATACTCCCTCCAAGAGAATTCTCCTAACTCTAGCCACACACTTCATCCATTCCACCTGCTCAGTCTTGTTAATAGGCTTAGGGATTTCTTGATCAAAGAAATCCTTAAGATAATTATCTTCCAAAACTGCCTCCATGCAATCCTTCCAAGCTATATAGTTTGAGGTGTCATCGAAGGCATACTCAAGCCTCAAACCATTGAACGCCACCAATGAAATAGATGTGATAAGAACTTGAGATCTATATCAAGAGTAAGAAACTTCAAATTCCTCTTGCTAGTATGTTGTTCTTGCTCGATCACCTGTGCTCTGATACCATGTAGAACTTTTGTAGAATTTTTCTACAAATCAGCTAGCTCTAATACCATGTATAACTTTTTTTACAAATCAGCTAGCTTCGATACCATGTAGAAATTTTCCATCTGTAGATCACCTGGTAATGCAATGTACTAAAGTAAAACACTTGATCTACTTCTACAAACAATTTAGCGGAATCTTAATCAACCATGAGCAAGATCAATAAGAACACATATAACTAATAAGAAGGAATCGCACATAACACAAGATATATCTAAGGGAAAGCACTAGCATAAAACCCCAAGCATGTATTGTCAATCAAGTGGAAATCCTCTTCACAATGCAAAAAGAATTAGCTCTCAAGCTATTTAGTTCTCAATGAACTATGAATATATGTCTCTTGAACCACCCAAGCCCTATTTATATAGGCTTTCCCTATGGTCCTTATGTATTTTTCTTAGGAAATAATAGCAAAAGCACATGTTATTAATTCCAACATACCAAAAACAACCAATGGTCCAACTACGTATTCCTTGAGAACATTAGTTCCTCAACCATGCAAAAACTACTTAATAGAAATAGTTAAGCATCTGATAGTACAATGTCCCCCATTTGATCTCAACCGGGTCTCTAATAGAACTAACATGCAACAATTATCCATGAGTGAATCCTCAGTTATCTAAAATAATAGTTGTCACATGCATGCAAGCATTAACAAACTATATTTTATTATTTTAACAACTTGTTAAAATAATCTAATTGGACTTGACTAGTTAGAACTAAGTCAACTGATTCTCTCATTATAGAACTCATGCTTATTCCCTCAATCAGTGGAGGAAACTCATATGCATGCTCACAAAGACTTCAAATTCAAATTTCCTTAACTAATCAACTCAACTTAATTAATTAATTAATATTTCCAATTGTTGTTAAGACCAAAATTAATTTTACTTCCTATAGATAGATTGGGGACTGCTATAATTCGAATTTCCTTAACTAATCAACTGAACTGAATTAATTAATTAATATTTCCAATTGCTGTTAAGACAAGAATTAATTTTACTTCCTATAGATAGACTAGGGACTACTATAAATAGGAACAGACCAAGAAATGCTATTTTTAGAACTTTCTGTTTTTAGTAGTTCCACCTCTCACCCAATGTGGCCAATGACCTCACTGGCCAAACAGCTATTTTTAGACATGCTATTTTTAGCAGGACTATTTTTAGCACATTCTAAATTTAGGATTTCTTGTTGCACATTTTTCATCATGACCTAGGTTCAGATTTATTTAGCCAAACAAATCCCTACACTACTGGCCCTTTCAGCATTAGCCCACAGAGCGCGAACTGAAGTCTCACCCGAAGTAGTATGGGTGGATGCTGGAACCAAGTTTCCACACCCTTGAGATGTCTAAGATGTCGATTTAGTCCAACTAGATCTGTCTTTACGTAGGTCATTTCGGGCACTTTCCTAACCTTCAATACCTTCGTGATCTATTATAATCATCTTTCGCATAGCCCTAACCAGGGTTTGAGATGCTTTCACACTACTAGGTCAACGAACTGCACTATTTCCCCAAACTACACCACGTATCTTATATTCTTAATAGATCTTAGTTAACTTCACATAAATAGATATTCTATCTTGCATTCACTTAATTAATACAATTATACACATTCGTGCATCATATAAGTATTAGAAGTGAATTTCATACCTAAGATAACAAATGCATAAAGCAGGAAATAAATACACATAAATGATAGAAAACTTCTCTTTATTAATATTTCCACTGTTACAGACTCGACTCGCCTTGCGCACTTAGCTGCAGGGATCCGCACACTCAACTACGAACTATTATGCCTTTGTGCACTCAGCTACAGAGCCTTCTCCTACTATACAACCCAAAAACAAGACTTTACTCCACAGATCTATCTCGCATACATCATATGTTCATCATTTCTTATCAATTTCTTTTTTAACTAATTAGAGCCTTGCTCTATTTATACAATCCCATGGTCTGCAGCCATGGGTGGATTTCTATAGCCAACATGACAATAACAAAACTAAGGGCGCACAACCCTATAACTCTTTTACAAACTAAATGCTCCATGCCAACAAAATGTGGAGTCTTTACATTGGAATTACAAGCTTTGATCAAAATCTGGGCTCTAGGCCCCAGAACTTCCCTTACGAGATCCTGCGCCCAATAGGCCCCCAACAAAAACATCGTGACTTGCCCTTGAGTCACTCTGTTGGTGCGGATATCTTTACGTGAAGACCTCCCAACTTTAACTAGATCACTACAAACTTGGCAGCACACTGATCGACTACATGTTGTACTTCTTCGACACGTTGTTCAGTGACCACTATGGCTGAACTGCTGCCCTGGATCTTTTCCTGTGTTGCTTGCAACTACATGAGCTTTGCTTCAATGGATGTTTTAATGGTGTATGCCTCATCAATCCATAGTTATAAGTGCGCCTTCAAGACTACTTCCTTATGCCGAGGAACATCCACCTGCTCCTTAAGCGCTTTAGCATGCTGCATCCTAGTACGCCTCTGTGTAAGGGCAACCATCTGCATGGTCCCTTTTACTTCATCATATCTCTGCTATAGCTCATGCACCTCTATCTCTAGGCATTGTATGTTTGGGTCCTCCTGCAGGGTGGTGAGAACCTCAAACCGTTGCTTGAACAATTTTGTGTAGTCTGTCACTGCATTGTTAACCTCCGTTATTGCTGTTGTAATCGTGACGGCGCATTGTTCCTTAACCTTTGGTGCAGTTGAAGGTTGCACCTTCAATTACAATTCTGATATCTGAAGGTTCAACTCCAGCTGAACCCTGGCCATTTCCTCTTTTGCCTGCACACCCCTGCTACTAATTTTCAGACCCAAGCTTCCACTAGTTTTTTTGCTTGGATGGCTAACTTCGGGACCATTTGGCAAGCTTCCTCTACCCCCTGCACTATTTGTCTATTCTGCACCACTACATCATCACATTACAGCTCAACTATTCAATTTTGATGCACTACTCACTCATTGCCTGGAGCGCACGACCCTCCCTGGCTCGTAGATCTGCAGTAACTCCATCCTGCAAAATATAGAGTGTCTCCCGAGGGAGCACAACTACATTTAATTCGATTCCATTCAACCCATTGACCATAGGCCTGTCAACCTCATTTTCTATAATGAGTGCTCCATACAGCAACACTATGGTGTTGGTCATCCGAGCGTGCAACATTTCCTCGGCCATCGACGTGCCTACTACGAGGATGGTTGACACAGTGCCAACTTGTGGAGTGCGCACCTGCAACTGTTGTATCTGTGTCCAGAGAGCCCCCAACACCATCTGGTGTTCCTCCTAAAAATGTTGGAAGGCCTCTGCAGTGACGTCCCTCACCGCCTTGCCAATGTCGTTTAGATCCCCCTCAGTGAGGGTGATCGGGTCAAACAAAGTCTTTGAACCATTCAACTTCTTTCGCGACCCTACCTGCTCTCTTGGGTGCAAACATTTTAGCTGAGTGGGCATTATTTTTGGGTCTACACCACCTTGCTCTGTATTGGTCTCTGGCTCAGGTGAAGGCGACTTTTGCCCTTTGCTCGCTTCTTCTACTGTCTTCTGCTACTCTTTTGCTAAATTCGCAGCATCATGTGCCACCTGGGCCTTAGCCGCTGCTTCTTCCTTCTAACATTTCTCTCCCAATTGTGCTACCTGTAGTTTCACCTCTTCCTTATTCTATTGTGCAGCAAACTTCCCTACTTCCATCGCGGAGCCAGCTGGAACGCACCACTCTGGTGGCCATGATTGAAGGACTGTGAAGATGACATCGTCCATCACCAGATAGATTAACTCGTTCCATGTCTTCACGGGATCCTTTCGTGCCCTATGTAGGTTTTAACCCTGTACATAAATTACCTGCATACGAATTCTAAAACAAAGAAAATAAACAATGCAAGAGCATAACACATAAAACACATATGCACAGAGATTTTCCCCTGGATCCCCAAAACCGGGACTACCAGCTTGATTTTTCATTATATTTCTTTTAATGTTACAATACATATTTATACATGTCGAAGCATCCAATACCATGGACCGAAAAACCATCGCATCCAAAACCATGGACCGAAAACCATAGGTAGGTCTGCCCAACCTAATATAGGGTCCAAAAGAATATATCACAGCCTAACAATCTCCCACTTGTTGTTTTCTTTCCACAGGGGGCCACTGAAAAGCTTAGTCATTTTTTCAACCCTGAAATGGCCATTGTTTCTCTACACCAAGAGAACTTCTCAGAGCTCACAAATTTTGTCAATGCATCTGCAGTATTCTTCAAAGTGTCCACCTTTACCAGCAACACCTTTTTGTCTTCTATCATATCCCTCACAAAGTGATACTGAACATCAATGTGCTTTGTCTTTGAATGATAGCAGGGTTCTTTGCCAAGAAAATTGCACTTTGGCTGTCACAGTCTATCCTTATAGCTCCCTGTACTAACCCCATACTTGAACACAATCTTTGCAACCAAACTGCTTCCTTGCTTGCATGAGTGGCTGCCATGTATTCTGCCTCTGTAGTGAATCGTTCGCCACTACAGATTGTTTTCCTTACTCATCCAACTAACTGCACCTCCAAAATAGGTTAACACATACCACTTGTAATCTTCTCTGATCTGAATCTCCAGCCATCTGGACATCAAAGCCACAGATATCCAACACCTATCCAATCCTGGTCTTTTGGTAGCCAAAACCATAATCACTAGTGCCACGGAAATACCTGAAACCCGCTTCACTGCTATCCAGTGCTCCTTCCCTGGTTTTGACATAAACCTGCTCAATACTCCACTGCATGTGCAATGTTTGGTCTAGTACAGACCATTGCATACATCAAGCTACCGACTGCACTTGCATATGGAACACGGGACATGTCCTCTTCCTCTTCTTGTGTCTTGGGACGCTGTTCAGCAGATAACCTCACACCTACAGGAATAGGAACCTTCACCGGTTTACTGTCCTGCATATTAAACCTCTGCAATATTGTCTCGACATACTTCCTCTGGTTTAACCAGAGCTTCCTCTTTGCCCGATCTCTTTTAATTTCCATGCCCAAAATATAGTTTGCAGCACCGAGATCTTTCATGTCGAATTTGGAGGACAATTGGGTCTTCAAATCCTGGATAATTTCTTTGTCATTTCCAACCAACAACATATCATCCACATACAAGACTAGATAAATAACACGGTCACCAATTAATTTAAAATACACACAATGATCTGCTTTGCTTCTGGTGAAGCCAAGTCCCCGTATAAATGTATCAATTTCTGATACCACATCCTTGGTGACTGTTTTACCCATACAGAGACTTCTTTAACTTGCATACTAGTTCTTTCTTACCCTTCACCGCAAAGTCTTCAGTTGCTTCATGTATATTTCCTCTTCCAAATCCCCGTGAAGAAATGTTGTCTTCACATCCCTCTGTTCTACCTCAAAATCAAAAGTAGCAGCAACAGATAAAAGTAATCTAATAGAAGTTACGTTGGCAACAGGAGAAAAAATATCACCAAAATCAATTCCCAGCACCTGGGAATAACCTTTTGCTACCAACCGAGCTTTGTATTTCTCCACCTTCCCTTATGCATTTGTCTTCTTCTTGAACACCCATTTGCTACCAATGGGTTTCCTTCCATTCGGCAACTCCACCAGATCCCAAGCCTCATTTTTGTGCAAAGATGCCATTTCATCAACCATGGCCTCTTTCCAGAGTTTTCCATCCTCTGAACCTACTGTTTCCTTCACAGTTCTGGGATCATCGTCGGTAATAGATAAAGCAAAATTTGAACAGAAAGCAGATGGACTATACCTTTCAGGCTACCTCCTTTCTCGAATTGATCTTCTCATAACCAGAGTTTGTGGCTCTTCATCTTCTGATTCCTCCTCTATTATAGAGTATGATTCTTCCTCCTTTAGCTCAAACTCTATCTTCTCTGGTTCCTTTTGTTGGAATTCATGTTTAATAACATCTTTCACCTCTCTTAACACCACATCTCGGTTGTACACAAACTTCTGTGTGACTGGGTTCCAAAGCTTATAACCCTTTAAACCATCCTTATATCCAATAAAGATGCACTTTTCAGATTTACTATCCAACTTGGTTCGTTTCTCCTTTGGAACATGTAATATGCATCACATCCAAATACCCATGTGAAAGAGATGGTTTCTTACCAATCCATACCTCTTGTGGAGTCTTATCCTCCAACGCTGATGAAGGTGATCTGTTGACCAGGTAACATGCTGTCTCCACCGCCTCTGCTCAGAATTCCGGTCCTAACCCGACACCACTGAGCATGCTTCTTGCCATTTCCATCAATGTCTTGTTCATTCTTTCTACAACTTCATTTTGCTGAGGTGTATATGGAGTAGTCTTTTTTCATGCTATACCACACTTCTTATATAATTCTTCAAATTCCTTACTGCAAAACTTTCCACCGTTATCTGTCCTAAGCACCTTTATCTTCTTCTCTGTCTAGTTTTCCACCAGAGCCTTAAATTCTTTAAACCTGTCAAAGACCTCAGATTTATTCTTAAGGAAATATATCCATGTATTCCTTGAGAAGTCATCTATAAATGATACATAGTACATAGACTTACCC
>APFE031757239.1:322322-332727 GCA_000404065.3 Pinus taeda | reverse complement strand
ACATATTTATACATGCCGAAGCATCCAATACCATGGACCAAAAACCATCGCATCCAAAAAACATGTGCGAAAATCATGCACAAAACCATAGGTGGGTCCGTCCAACCTAACATAGGGTCCAAAACCAAAATTTTCCAAGGCACTTCCCCAAACCCCATAAAGTGGGGTTATGGGTGCCCCTCAAACCCCCTGTTAACTACGTAGAAAGAATATAACACAACCCAATAGAGATTTCACTTCCCATGTGTCCTTAACATCTACCCCTGCCCCCTGAATTTTTCCTAATTCCTATCCCCTTCATTCCCTTCCCTAAATTAGCTGCTCCTTTTCCCCTGTTTTGCAACCCTAAACCCTTACCCTTTCTCCTCTCAGACTAAGATTTTTCAATCAAACAAAACCAACAACATGTCCAATGAAAAGAAGAAATACAACAAGGTGGGACAAGTCTCCAGATATGATCCAACTCATATGCAAGAGATCAATGCTTCAAATTTCATCAAGAGGTCATTCAAACAAGCAGGCTGCTTAGGGTTTTGTGAGAAAGTACAAGAGGTGGAATACCATTGTGAGCTAACTAGTCTCTTTACTGCCAATTTCAAGAAGAACAATACCACCATAGTAGGGATGGGATTCCAAGTCTCATCAGAGGTTATAGCTTCAGACACCAGTGTTCCCAATCAAGGATAAATTTTGTTGAAGGGGATGGATTTGGACATTGAAAACTACAAAGTATTCTTGAAACCCCAGTATAAGCAAATGCCATCTCATATCTTTCCTAGTAGATAGTTCTTGCATAAGCATACTCCTTTGATGAAGATGATTATGAAATATTTCACTTGTGAAGTTAGGTTCAACAGGTTGTATCAGTACCACATCAGGTTGTTGATGCATTTCACATCCATCAAACCACTAAACCTAGCAAATTACTTGTTTAGAAGCCTAGTCAAGATGGCCAAAAAGGTGCAGACTAAAGGGAAAGATAATCAAACAAGCTTATTCCATCATTCTTTGATAAAAGTCATAGTTCTCCTCCAACTCACACAGGTAAATATGTCATGGGAAGCATTCATGGAGGCAACTGCTCTCTTGCATGTTCATCATTAGTCCAAAAGCTCCGATACTCCTACATCATCTAGGCCACAAGGACCTGAGCCATCTAGTATACCATCAATGATAGAAAGACAACCTAGGGCAGAGGTTTCACAAACATATAAGAAGGGGAAGAGGCTAGTTTTTTCCCCTGAGATAGAAAGAGACGTACCAACTCCTAGACCTATGACTAGGGCTCAAGCAAAAAGAGTGCTTAAGGAGGTTATCATTGAAGAAGTTCAAGCTAAAGCCACGAGAGAGAAATTACCTAGGGTTAGACAATATTCACACTTGCAACATGATGGAGAGGTACCTCCTGAGGTAAATATGACTAATCACGGGAATAAGGTAGCGAAAGACATCATTAAAGAGCAGCATACACAAATCAAAGAGTTATAGGATGACCTTTCTAAAGCCAATTTCATGGTGGCTCTCTTGAAACAAGAGAATCAGGAACTGAAGTTAATCCTATTGCAACAAGGTAAATCACATGAAGAGCCTCCATCATCCAGAAAGGAAGGTAAGGACAGTCATTGATGTAGAAAAGCAGGATGAAGACACATAGGTATAGCCAAAGAGACCTACAACTAGAGCCATGGCTAAGAAGGGACAGCAAGTAGAAAGTCCTCCTCCTCAAAACCTAAAAACATTTCATGACTCCATAGCAACTAAAATTGAAGAGAACAAGGAATGTCAATTTCAGAGAGAAAATGTGTACACAGAGAAGCTTGTGAGGAAGGTAAATAGAAACATTGCCCTGCAAAGGCATATGGCAAGGCACTATTACATAAGAAACATGGTGTGCAAGATTAGGGTTAAGAACATGAAGAAGAAGATTAAGAAGACCCTAAGGAAGCTTAGGAAGAGAGATAATCTCGATCTCTTGGTTGATGCCTCCTTATTTGTTTGAAGCCATGTCATAAAATGGGAAAGGAGACAAATTTTGATAAATTTTTGAGAATTAAGTTTTTGTATGCACTAGCAAAAGGCATCCTACAAATGACAAATGGAAAACATGTATAGGTGTATTATGGATAGTACATCTCAGAAATCTACTTTTGGTATCTTGTCAGCTCATGGATTTGCAGGAAAAGGTCAAAAACCACTAAAATTTCACCTTTATGCCACTATTTTTGGTCACACGCTGCGCTTCTGGAGTAGTTGTGGAAAATTGAGTTTTAAGTGGTCTTAGAGAAGTTTTTTTTACTGATTTCAAGCTTAAGTGATATAGAGGACATCCCCAGCTACCAATACTAGCCTTCAATTTAGATTGAAGATGCATCAAAGTCATTCAATTAGCCTTCAAACTTTCGCTATGCTTTTGTGCCTACACGTTGTGCTTCTACAATTTTTCTTTGAGCTTCTGTGGAAGCAGTCTGTTTCTCAGTTTGCATGGTCAAAAGTAAACCTTGGTTGATGTAATTAGTTTCTAAGTGTTTTCACCAGATGTAATTGAATGTTATAATGATGGTTAGAGTGGATATTTTGTAATTAAATTCTCTCAAGTCAAACTCAAATCAGTTAATGTAAAAGAGGCAAGTAGTTTCTAACTACTCATGATGTGGCAGGGATTAGGTAGGAGTAGGAAATAAGTTCCTAGGAAGGAGCATTCAACCCCTGAGAGGGGGAATGTTGTTTTACATCTATATGTAGTCAGAATGAAATCATAGAGGGGGTTGGATTCTTGAAGCTCATCTCATGCACTGCAAAAAAGTAGTTGCAGCTATTTTCATGGGATTCTTATGATGTGGTTTGTTGAACTACCTTTCTTCAGTTTTCTTTATGCATTAGATGATTAAGTATTTCTAGCATCCATCTATATTCTTTTGGTGATCATCTCTTATGGTTTAAAGTAGATTTCAATGCTCTGTTTTGTTTGAGGTTTTCACATAAGTGTTTCTTCTTCTAAGAAAATGAATTCATACTTATATGCTCATTTTGCTTCTTCTTTTTCCCTCACCATACTAAAATGACAAATTTACTTTGTGACACTGATTGTATCTACATTTCCCCATATTATCTCTACAACTTATCATTTGGGATACTTGACCTAGTTCTCAAACCTAGTGCTTCTTTCCAACAAACACTAAATCAAACCATACTATGCTAAATACCTAGCCTAAGATCTGCATATTCCCCAGTTAGTTCCATTGACTGTGAGATTGTTTTTGAGAGATCCCTCTCTAATTTGGTAGGGCCAGCTACCAAGTCCAAAGTTGGTTTGAGGTTACCTCCTTGGCTTCCTTTCTTAGCCTTGGGACACTATGGAGTGCTAACATTTTTGACGCCGTTGTCGAGGACCAATTTTCAAATCTTCCCTGCGATTTTTCTTACAATTTCATTGAGGTCTAGGTGATAGATCCTAGCTTTCAAAGAAGGTTGATTCAGTTTTTCAGAGCCAAAGTGCATATTGAGAAGAACACTGGCTCCCAAAAAGAATATGAGGTCTAATCCTGATCCAAATCCTACATTAGTAGTTTATGACCCTGAAAAGCTATTGAGAAAGAAAAGGTTATAACTTGAAGAAGTCGAACAAGGTACACCCTTACTAGTAAGATCTACATATTTTCCTTCATAATTGGTAGCTCTTCAAGATTTATCTTTTGATATCAAATTCAAGTTGTCTTTATTCAAATCCAAGTCAGAGTCTTTCCTATCATAAACAATTTTTGACCCTTCTAAGTTCAAATCATATTTGTCATCTCCTGAGTCCCCATTTTCTGAGTTTGATAGGAAACTTTGGACACAATTCAATACACTTTAGGATTTAGTTAATCAAATCCAATCAACCTCTTAAAAGGCTTATATCTAGCACCAACAAGAGATTTCATCTGCTGCTATATCTATTGTTATACCTCCTCATACATTTGTTCCATCATTCTCCAATGTCAATCCATTGCTTCCTCCAACATCATCTCCTTCATCAAGACCTCATGTTGTGACTGCTACACCACCTTATGCAATGGTTATGGCAAGATTTTATACCTTTAGGTTTACCTATAAAACTCATTGCTTTGCCTCAAGGTTATGGTCAAAGATTTCCTTTGTTTGATGGGACAACAGAAGTTATAGCCAGGCAACATTTAGATAAAGTGGTTGATTTTATTTATCTTGAGGAAGTTGATAATGAAGATGCCAAAATGCACATTATAGCACATAGTTTTTCTGCGGAAGTCAAGAAATGATTATGTTCCTTAACAACTAATTCCATAACTACCTCCCAACAGTCGATGGACCTATTCCTAGTAAAGTGGGAATAGAAGAAGAATCATATTCAAATTCTAGCCAAGTACAATGCCTTGAAGAGAAACACTAATGAATCTGTGCAAGATTTCACAGCCAAATTTAATCTGATATATAACTCTATCCCAGGCAATATTAAGCCTCCTCTTGGCTTGGCACTTCTTCATTATCCAGATGCTTTTGATCTAGATATGGCCTACCAGCTGAGGGAGAGAATTCCTTCCACTCTTGAAGAAATACAAAGGAATGCAATAAGTATTGAGGAAAATATTCTTATTAAGAAGTCAAAGACAAAGTCAAAAAATAAGGTTACCATAAAGGAGCAGTCATCACTTCATCGGAGGGTAAACTTGATACTTTGATCAAGACAATGGAGAAGATGATGGATAAGATGGCTATCACAAAAAGACAAGCAGAACCTTCAATCAGAAATCCCAATTACAAAGGTCAACAACATCAACCCCAATTCAGGATTAAGCAAAGGGAGTAGAGGGTTCAAGATCAGCAAAGTTAGCAACAGATCTGTACTTCTTTTCAGAAAAAATATACATAGGGCCCATAAGAGGAAGATGAAATCTCAAGAGGATCAAATTCACTTTTTTAAGGAAGATCAACGACCTATTTTCTTGACTAAAGAGGATGAATTTTCTGAAGAACCATATGTACCTCATGATAAACAATATGTTCTTTCTAATGATAATATATTAGCAGTACAGACAAATGATTATCAAAAATGTTATCAAAATTCCCTTAGCCAAGTGCAAAAGCAATATAGTCTGAAAAATAGAAATGTTCTTGTAACTTCAAATCCGAAAAAGAAAACTTCTCAAAAAGATACTCAGAAAAAAGAGATGACCTCTACAAATTAGAACAATGAAAAAGAAGTTGTTGCTACTAATCAAGGAAAAAGTAATGAAGCTTCTCCTAGCACTTAGAAGAAAGACAAAGAAAATCAAGTTGGAGGACAAAGAAAGGAGATCCCCGTGAGAGAACAATCCAAGAAGAAGGACATGCCATCTAAAGAGGTAGAAAATGTAGGAATATACAGGGTAAGTTCCTCAGACAGAACACCAAAAGGACACCGCTCACAAACAGATCACAGATCAATACACCAGTATTTTGACGTGGTTAAAACCCTCAGAGAGGGAAACAGTCCACGGCCTGCGCCAACGTGGCTACTACAGGCAATTTATTAATAATAGAATGAAAATTTACATAAGCTTCTCTCATGCACGGTTAACCTACAAATGACCCTCCATGCGCTTTAAATAGAATTCATGGACCAATCGGGTGTCAAGCCACGGATCAAGTGTCGGTAATACCGAGGAGAGAATGAACCGTCGGTTCACTACATATCGTGACCGTCGGATTGTAAGTTACAAAATGTACAACGGTAAAGAAACACACTTTACCTAACTCTATACCTAACTCTATACTAGACCAAGTTGAACTTAACTATTTCCTATGTGTCGGAATATCCTAACAGAAAAGCATTCTTCTTTAATTAGTCTTGAGAGTGAAATTTCAAAACTTAAAGTCTCAATTCCATTGACTGAATTAATTAAGAATGACCAGTATAAGTTCCTTGTAGCTAAAATGTTTAAGGTTAACCAAATGTATGATATGGTGAATGTCACTGATGATCACCTCGAGCTTTTGTTTGGACCTAGTGTAGATGGTAACTTGGAAGATAGCGAAGTTCATGCTTTTTACCTCAGTCTCAAAATTCATGACTTCATTCTCCATAATGCTATGCTAGACTCCGGGGCCTCCCATAATCTTATGCCCAAAGCCATTATGGATAAGTTAGGATTTGGTATTACCATACCATACTATGACCTTTACTCTTTTGGCTTGGGAAGGGTTAAGTGTCTTGGTCTTATGAAATATTTAGTGGTATCCTTAGATCAAATTCTAGCAAAGAATGTTCTCATGAATTTTGTTGTAGCTAACATTGCCCTGAGATATGGAATTCTTCTCTCGCGATCGTGGGGAGCTAAACTTAAGGGCACTCTGCAGCTAGACTTTTCCTATGCTACTATACTAGTTTTTGGACAACTCAAAAAATTATATAGGGAGAAAAAAGATGAATTACATGATTAGTAGCAAGGAGAGAGCCAATAATCACCTAATTCGTGTTGTACATATAGATTTAGAGTCTTTTATTTTGTACAATGATGATTGTCCAGTTGAGTTAGAAAATCAGATAGAAGAAAAAGTAGAAATTCCAAAAAGTTCAGATTGTGTCAAGGAAGTTCAAGTGAACAAAAATAAGAATAGGTACGAAATAGTTTCCAGCCAAGTGAAACAATTGAAGAGGTAGTTGAAACAATAAATGAGACAGAGCCTATTCGGAAAACAAATCATTCTCAAGCGGATAATCAAAATCAATCATCCAAAATTGACCTTACGGATGAAGAAAATGGTTTGTGGACCATGGATTTTGATGGAGATTTAGGTAAAGAGGGAGATGTAATTGGGATTTGGATCATGGTCCTATGAATCAATTGGCTAATGTTCCTCATAATGTTCAGTTATGTTCCTATAAGCTAGAATTTGAATGTTCTAACAATGAAGAAGAATATGAGGCTTTGGTAGATGGTCTTAAAATACTCAAGAAACTTGGAGCTAAGAGGATTTTTGTATATGGTGACTCTGAGTTAGTAATAAAGCAAGTCAAAGGGGAATACCAAGCGAAGCATCCTAGAATTTGAGCATACCTCAATGCAGTATTAGATATTCTTAAAACCTTTCCTGAGTATACTTTATCATTGATCCCAAGAAACAACAATCTCATTGTTGATTCCCTTGCCACTTTGGCAAGTATGTTTAAAATTTTGGTATATCCCAACAAGAAGTATGAGATCAATGTCAAACATCACCCTGCCTTTCCAGAAAACCTTCAGTATTGTTAAGCTTTTTAGGAAGATTAACGTATTATAATTTTTTGCAGATGGAATAGCAGTTTGCTAGTTCTGAGATTGATGATCAATTTTATGAAGATGGTCAAGAAATTCATGTAGCTGAATTAAAGGTACTACAACTGAAGGGTAACTAAATTCCAAGAGGTCTAGTACCTCTAGCGGAGTTGTTTTATCATGATGATCTTGCATAGAAACCAAAAATGATGCAACTGAAGTAGGAGTAGAAGGCCTTAATATTGGCACACTTTAAAAGCCATGAATGGTTAAGATATCAAAGTCTTTGAGTCCATAAATGAAAGGTAAATGTGCAACACTCATGACTGAATTTTCTAATGTTTTTGCGTTGGATTACATTGATCCAAAGGTTTATGACAAGAGAATAATTCAGCATACCATCCCCATAAATCTTGATCAGAAGCCTTTCCATCAGAAGCTCAAAAGGATGAATCTGAAGTTGCTTCCCTCAATTGAAAAGGAAGTAAACATGTTGTATACTACTGGTATTATTGTCCCTCTTTGTTTCGCAAATTTGATGTCAAATCTAGTACCGATAAGAAATAATATAGGTGAGATCTGGTTGTGTATTGATTTCCAGAATTTAAATAAAGTATCATTGAAGGACAACTATCCAATTCCAAAGACGGATCATATCCTACAGAGCATGGTTGATTCTTCCAGGATGTCATTGCTAGATGGATATTCAAGGTACAATCAAATCTTGGTTCATACGGATGACCAAGAAAAGAAATATTTCACGACAACCTAGGGTATTTTCATGTACGTTAAGATGCCCTTTGGATTGAAGAACGCGGGAGAAACTTTTCAGCGAGCAGTGGACATCACGTTTGCCAATGAGAAGGATGTATTTTTGGTCATTTATCTTGATGAAATAACAATTTTTTCCAAGACAGATGAAGAGAACTTGCAAAATTAAAGGACAGTCTTTCAAAGGTGCAGAAAATTTGGCATATCACTAAATCCATAGAAACTTTCATTTTCTAAGGAGGAGGGAAAATTATTTGAAGATTTATGTGGTGCAGTTTTTTAGAGTCTGGGCATGGATATTCCATAGTATGCATTTATATGTTGTCTTCGTTTCAAGTCTAGAACAAGACTCATTCTCAAGAGGGAAAATTTCTCGGTCATATCATATCTAAATATGACATATGAGTATATCCTTCAAGGACTGAGGCAATTCAGCACTTGGATTTTCCTAGAAATAAAAAGGAAATTCAATCTTTTAATGATAAGATCAATTTTTTGAGGAGGTTTATTCCTAACCTTGCTGAAAATTTAACGGAAATTACTAATATGTTGAAGAAAAGCAGTGAAGTGAAATGGTCCTAGTAGGCAACAAAATCATTCAATCAAGTCAAGTTTTCATTGTCCCATGCTCCTATCCTTATTAGCCCGAATTATACACTTGATTTTATCATCTCTTCCTTTCCTTCTGAACATACATTTACTGTTGTCCTCATGCAGAAGAAAGATCAAAAAACAGAGCAGCCAATTTCCTTCTTTAGTAAAATGATAAGGGATGGGGCTCTTAAATATAATATCATTGAAAAGTAGGCATTGGAACTAGTTAAATCTTTGAAAGACTTCCGAGTTTATATCCTTCATTCCCATATTCTTGCCTATGTTCTGAATGTTGCTGTCAAGGATGTGTTAATGTAGAATGATCTTGAAGGTAGGCATGGTAAGTGGATAGCTGTTATGCTAGAGTATGACTTGGAGATTATACCTAAAATCTAGTCAAAGGACATGGTTTGGCTAAGCTCATGGCAGAGTGTAACTTACATTCCTTGGATATCAACCTTATTTTTTCAGTTTCCGAGGAGTATTTCCTCAAGTATCTCAACTTTTTACTTCATCACCATGGTATTCAGATATAGTTCATGTGCTGCAACATTTAAATCCTCCACTGGTGTGTGTCCAAGAGTAAAGTTTGATAATTGAAATTGAAGGCTCTAAAGTATTGTATTCTTGATAGTGCTTTATATTGGAAGGACCCAAGTGGGGTTTTATTGAATTGTTTGGTAGAAAGTGAAGCTAAAGAAGTGATCAATGCTTTCCATAAAGGTGATTATGGTGGTCATATTTTCTGGAAAACTACAACAAATAAGATATTGAGGGTTGTTTTCTATTGGTTAAGTTTATTTTCTTATGTGTATAAAATAGTCATGAGCTGTCATGAGTGCCAAATTTTCTAGGGAAAGAGAAAGTTGTTACCGTTTCCCTTGCAACCAATTTCAGTCCAAGCACCCTTTCAGTAGTGAGGGCTTGATTTCATCGGTGAAATTCATCCTCCATCTACAGCTTAGCATAAGTGGATACTTATTGCGATGAACTATTTCACGAAGTGGCTTGAGGCCATTCTCATGAGACAAGCTATAGATGCAGTAATCATTCAGTTCATGGAGAGTAATATTTTGTCCCGTTTTGGCTGCCCATAGAAAATCATTACTGATGATGAAGTAGCTTTCAAATCCAAAAAGATGATATATTTTTGTGATAAGTATCACATAACACTTGGGCATTTGAAAACATATTACCCTAAAGGAAATGGGTTGGAAAAATAATCGAATAGGTCACTGGTGAAAATAATCAAGAAGATGTTGGAAGAGAAAAAAAGGAATTGGCATAAAAAGTTAATCAATGCTTTATGGGCAGACAGACTAAGAACAAATAAATCTATCGGCATGTCTCCTTTTTGGCTGGTCTATGGTGTAGATACAATGTTTCCAACTTCCCTAGAAATTCCGGTGAGGAAAATCTTACAAGAGGTTGACAATGAGCCAAATAATATTCAACGGAGAATAAATCAAATGATCCACTTGCAGCAGTCTAGGGAAGAATTTTCCAGAATACTTCAAAGCTTCAAGAGAAGATTAAGAAGATTTATGATAAGAAAACAAAGGCTGATGATTTCAAATTGGGAGATGTTGTTCTCGGATGGGATGCTTGAAATGAGGATAAAGGAAAACATGGTAATTTTGACAACCTATAGAAAGGACCCTACAATATTTTGACATTCATAGGGAAAAATGCTTACTTGTTAGAAGATCTTGATGGGAAAGCACTTCCAGGAGGACCAGTGAATGGTATACTCCTCAAACATTATTTCACCTGATCTTGCACAAAATTTT
>APFE031757239.1:295874-307685 GCA_000404065.3 Pinus taeda | reverse complement strand
AAAGATAGAAAAGATAGATCAACGCCTTAGAATTCAGCCTCTTCAAGGGGGTAACCTCCTTTACATTACATAAATGAACAATTCTTGGATGATTCAAATGATAAAACCTCATTTCTATATATAGGAGTTTAAGGAGTCACAATATAAGCCAGCCAATGTAACAATAATAATATAAAGCCACAAAAATAACAATAGAGGGATTCTATAGGGCAGAGTAATAAAAATATGGGGACAATAGGGGCACAACAATATTAATAAGGGGTACAACTACAATAGTAATGGGGTAATCACTAGATCTGATGAATACCTTGTGACTGGTGAAAATTTATCCTCATAATCAATTCCCTCAACTTGAGAGAATCCCTTGGCCAAAAATCTGGTGAAAATTTATCCTCATAGTTAATTCCCTCAACTTGGGAGAATACCTTGTAAATCCATCTTGAAAACACCACTAATTTATCTGTTGGTCTTGAGATCACTTCCCAAACATTTTTCTTTACAATGGAATCATATTCCTCTACCATTGTGTCTACCCATACAAGTTTCTCTACTGATTCCTCAAAAGAGGATAGCTCTATCTAAACTAACTTAGTTATTAGAGCCATGTAGTCAGTGTACCAATATGGTGACCTTCTTTTCCTATGCTAAGAAATGGGTTCTCCTGTAGTCTCTATAGCATCATGCAATAGCCTCTTAGCTTCTCTGGTTTGGTTTCTTCCTTCTCTAGATGTTTTTTCTTGGGTGGCTATCTCCACTCTTTATTCCTCAACTTGTGTATGCTCCACAACTTCTTAAGGTTCCTCATTTGGAGCCAAAATCTCATGATCTCATTGCAAATGAGGCTCCCTCTCAAGAGAACATCTCATTTCCTTCTCCTTATCAAGCTTCACATCCCTACTTAAAATTGTCATCTTGAGGAATGGAAGGTACACATGGTAGTTGTGAGGAGTTTCTATGTAACCCAGAAATACCCCCAACTTAGTTGTTGGCTCAAGCTTCATCATAGAGTCTTTGGAGACATGGAAGTACATAGATGCTCTAAAGATCTTGAAGTGAGACACATCCAAATTTCTCCCCAAGAAATCCTCCTCCAATGTAATCATTCCTAGAATCTGATGAGGACTCTGGTTCTGCAAGTATACTACTATGTTGCATGACTCTACCCACAAATGCATTGGTAGGCCTTAGTCATGCAACATTTCCCTTGCTTCTCCCACAATACTATGATTCTTTCTCTCAACCACCCCATTTTGTTGTGGGTTGTGGGGTGATGTCAACTCCTCTTGAATGCCTTCTTTTACACAATTTTGTTTAAAATCATTCGAGACATACTCACCTCCATTATTGCTCCAAAGAGCCTTCACCTTCTTATCGATTTCCTTCTCTAGCAGTTCTTTGAATTCTACGAACCTGGAGAATGTCTCATCCTTCTTCCACATGAAAAACATCCAACACTTATGTGATAAGTCATCCACAAAGATAACATAATATTTGTGCCTGGTATCGGAGGCTATCAAGAAAGGTCCACAGACATCGGAGTGGATATTTTCAAGGACTTCATGTGCTTTGTTGTCTGGATCATGGAATGAGGCCTTTGTGTACTTCCCCAAAGTACACCCTTTGCATGTATCTAGTTTATCAAGTAATCCTTTGGGGAAACCTATGGTTATTTGTTGTATAATCTTCAGGGCGCCATGATGCAAATGGCAGAGTATTCTATTCCATAGTTCACTGACATCACTGCTCTGCACCTTCTCTTCCTTGATTCTTAATGCAACACAATCCTTCAAATCTAGTTGTACACATTATTCACATGATCCCTAATCTGCTTCACCTACGATGTGGTTGTGTCTTAGGAATTCTTTCCCTTTACTGAATATCACATCATAACCACAATCTTCCAACATAGAAACTGAGATAAGATTTTTCTTTAGGCCCAGAACAAACATGATATCCTTTAGTTTGAGAGGGGATCCAGACTCCCTTTAAAAATTAATTTTACCAATATCAGTCATGATATACCTTTATTCTTATCCCATCTCAAAGTGAATCTGTAGGTCTTTCTCCTATAGGTCACTGAAAAATTCTTGGTTGCATGTCATGTGGAATGAAGCACCATTTTCCAAGTACCACATGCTCCCCATCATTATGCTCACCATGCATGCGATAAGGGTGAAGCCAAGCTCAAACAGTGAAGCCAAGGCTTCACTTGAAGCTCCTCCTGAGGTCTTCTTTCTTGTCTTCTTGTGTGGAAACTTCATGGAATACTTCTTGAATTCATGACAATTGAAGCATTTGATTTTGGACAAGTCCTTATTCTTGCCCCCTTGACTGGACTTTGATTTGGATTGGGATTTATTCCCTTTCGCCTTATTTTCCTTTCTATCCAAGGCATATTTCTCCTCATCCTCACACTTGGATGAAGTCCCATCTCTAGTGTTTCACCTTATCTCCTCCTACACCAAATCATACCATAACTGTTCCCAATTTGGTAGTTTCTCCCTCTCGTTCACTAAATCTTGGTAGTTGTGCCAACTCTTGGGAAGGCCTAAAAGTGCCAGGATTAACAAATCATCTTCTACAATAGTAACCCCAACTCCACCAATTTCATCACCAAAATTGTGTGAACCTGCTCAGCTACTGCTGAATAGAGTCATTTTCTTGCATCTTGATACCTCAAAGCTTATCCTTAAGCACTAATTTCCTATGGTTGTTTTCATTCTGGAACAAATCTATCAGTGCTTGCCACATTGCATATGGGGTTTCTTTCCCATGGATATTGGAGAAATGTGGTCCTTTACTCCCTCCAATATGATTATCCTCGCCTTCACTACACACTTCCTCCATTCTATTAGATCCTTAATGTCAGTTGATCTTGGTTTTGGAATGTCTTGCTTGACAAATTACTTCAACCCATTTTCCTCTAGTACCAGCTCCATGTGGTCCTTCCAAGTAGAAAAGATCAAGATTCCCTCAATGGCATACTCAAGCCTTAGACCATAGAAAGCCATAATGCTAGCTCTAAAGAATTGATACTACAAATTCGATCCTCCTACAATAACAACTTCGAGTTATCTTCTCTATTGTGAATCATTCTTTGATACCATATAGAAATTTAATTTTTAGATATGAAACTTCTTATGTAATTTAGTAAACTACAAGACTCAAATCTACATACTCATTTGCATAATTCAATTCATGATTGCAAGAAAAAATCATAAATATGCACAAATATTTAATCAACAACCCCCAGAGGTTAATCTAGGGGAAAGAAACTACTCAAAACCCCTTTGTGTCTATAGTGCATTAATCAAAGAATATGGTTTAAATACATATGCTTCTCAAACTTGAGCACAACCTGCAAGTGTATAGTTTATCCCTCTACCTCACTAACTTACTGTGGCCAATACATAGTTAATTTTCTTGCCCTCCAAACTCATATTTCCTTGTATTTTTCCTTGAGGAATTAGGCCGCTATTAATTAGAAAATTTCTCAATTGGATTGCACAGCTCCTTTTGGGCTCATCCTCTGACTGCATACACCACTTGTACACTTCGGAATAGCCTCCAACTGATAGCACACTGCCTTGGAATCTCCAACTCAGTTGGGTAACTTGTATTCTCTGCATGCAATACTTATTCAGGCCTGATTGATCAATTAACTGGTTGATCATTGAGTATGACTGAATCACGCTACACATCTTGACCTTACACTAGTTCCTCTAACAATTAGAACTAGTTTAATTAACAATAACTCAATTTAACTTAATTATATTGCTAGAAATTAGTGATCACTCATACTGAACTGAAATCAAGTCTTCCAACTTGAATTATCTAAGCTAATTGGGTGACACAAGCCATTTCACTCAAGTTAACTAATCCAAGTTGTCTATTGAAATGGAAATTCAAATTTTCTCGAGTTTGACCAAGGCAAATCAAAATGCGATATTTCTTGCTGCATTTTCAACCATGTGAAAACTAAATATAACAAAATTGATATTAATAAATTAATGGTTTGTTGTAATATATACATATCATTCTAGAAAATCATTTTATACAACTAGCAATATTAACTTTTGAATGATTCTTTCTTGTTGTTGCATGGTTTTTCTATTGCAAGTTTGACATGTCTCATTAACCATTGCTCTAGAAATGCTTACTATAGTTTATATATAGTTTAGATATAATTTTTTTCTTAGAATCATTGCATTGATTTTTGTATTGTAAGGGGAAAGTGCATATATACTTTCATTCCACTAGATCCCTTGTAATTCTATAAAAATCAACCCCCCCGCCCTTCTTTAACCTCCAACACCACTCCAGATGAGCTAAGGACCAATTCATCATCATATACGTGTTCCATATTTTTTCTTCTCTTATAACGACATTGTCTTTTTCTTAATTTTTTCTCCATGTAGAACATTAAACATATATGAATTATTAGAATATTTTAAACATGTTATCTAATATTCTTAAGTATGTTATTAATTACAATTCAAAAAAAAACTCATATTGAATAGTTTTTTTCATTCACCTAATTCATCCTTCTACAATTTTTCTATCAAGCTTTTACACTCTTCTGCACTTAGATTATAAATAATCATATTTACCTTGTTCATTTTGTGGCTATACATGAGACACACCAACTAGTACATATTAGTTAGACTTACATATTGTTCAAACATATTATTTTTCTAAACAATTTACAATGAACTTGTCTTCTCTAATTTTTTTGATGTGTTGTCATTGTGTTGGTTAGTTTTCTTTTTTACTTGAGACCTTCTAAGACATTTTTTATCAATATAAAACATGTACCATTCAATACAAAATACATTAGATAAATTTTAAAAACAAATCAAATAATTTTTAGCAGAAAAAAGTTTTGGTAAGTGTGTTTATCTGAATGAATGCATCGGTGCATTTATAAGATTAAATGCACCAAGCTTTTAATTGTTTAGGGTTGTCATGGAAAATTAATTTTAAAAATAATTTTAAATTATGATTGTGCAATTTGTAAGGATAAACGCACCACACTGGTTTAATTGTGTTATTAAGAACAAGCACGTCGATGCATTATGTTACACCGAGAGCAATGATGAACAAACTAGACAAAATCAAAAGTGTTACAATATATTGATCCATTCAAGGACTCACGTAGCCTCGGTGTGCTATGCTACCTAGGGCACACTGCGAAATATATAGCTATTTTTTTCAGAGAGGGCTGACGGTGTGATTTGTAAGGCTCAACGCACTGTAATGATTTAACGATGTTATAATGAACATGCGCGTCAAATTATATTACATAGGGAGCAATGGAAAATAGACTAGACATAATCAAAAGTGGTATAATTTACTAGTGCATTGTATTACTCAGGTAGCACCAGTGCGTTATATTATAAATAGAGCACCGCGCAACATATTGTTGTCTTTAAAAAAACAGAAAGGGTCGACAAGGTTTGGATCTAATTCAATAAGTGATTCCCCTACTTTATATGTCAAATGACCTATATATAGTAAGTACACAAACCCATTAAATCTAAAATCCCTGAATTAAAAAACCCTCATTGTGAAGTGGTGGATAAAGTTAAATTATAATGTGAAATTTTGTAGGACAAAGCAAGGGTTTAAGGTAAGTATTGATTTTTTATTTTGATTTATTTATTTATTTATTGCTTAATTTTAACTAAATTTAAATAGGAACAAAAATTGTAACTTTTAATAGAAAATCTATAATAATTTTTTTATTATACAGGGTTTTTAATTTATTTTTTGTATCAATGAATAAAAAATCAAACAGAAATTGTAAAACATTTTAACAGTAAAATTTAAGATTCTTGCTATCCAAATTTTTGAGTGAATAACCATCTCTCTCAACTTCTGAGCTTTTGGTGAATCCAAAATATTTTGTAGCACTGATTAGATCTTCTCATGTAAATGATATCTCTTTTAATTAAACCCTAACAATTTAAAGTGTAAATTTTTTTATTAGTAAAATAAACAATAAAATTTAAAAATTACTATGTAGGTTTTTAATTGAATCCCCATACGCTTTTGGTCCTCTGAATAGTTCTGCTACTCCAAAGTATTTTGTTGTTGCTGCACAGTGCACCTGTATATCTCTCTTGCAAAGCACTCCCTTGAAATTTTGGGTAAAATAATGAAATCATGAATAAATTTTTACTATTCAAAAGACTTTATGAAATTAGATTTCAAAAAATCAATTCGTTCTTTTTTTAATTTTAAAAGAAGAAAAAAAAACGTGCTTTTTGTTTCATTCTATTTCTCCACACATTTGTGCATTCGATAGTCAATCACACTAGTGTGTTTATATAAAAGGTGCACCGACATTTATGGGGTGCCATATTTTTTCAATGCACCGACATGATTCATTTTTTTTCATTTTCAAAATCCCAAAGAGCACTGAGATGGATGATTTATTTTTCTTTTCTAAATTCGGGAAACAATTGCCTACTGATGTTGTTTTTCATGTAAACGTACTGGTGCATTTTTATGTGAAAGAGCACTGGTATGATAACTTATTTTTTATTTTTTCGTAATGTTGTAAAACGGTGTGGGTATTATTTAAACACGTTGGTGCTCTTATTATTTAAATATATTGGTGTAGTTTATTCCGATTAACACACCAATGGTGTTTAAAAGCTATTAGAAATTTTATTTTTATATAAAATGGCATATTAATCTCAAGTTATCCTTTAGGACACATCCACATGAACTATAGTAGTTCATAGTATAGATTTTCCACTTAAATTCACCTTGTTCTTGAAAAATGGTTTCAAAACTATATTGAAATTTAGATTGTGGTTATATGGTTCTTGAGATTAATTTTAGATATTCACACAAAACATTATTTCTGATTTTTTTCAAATACAGGGACAAAATCTTAATAATATCAAATGGTCAATTCTTCAAATTCCAACTCATTCCATATTATTGATCAAAGTCCTTCGCGGAGTTCTCCCTTTCCATCTCGAGTAAGTTCAAATTTTATTTATATTTCGATTATCTAAATGAATTTCTTTTTTAATCCATGTCAATTTGAATAAAATGTATGCAAATTATTTACAGAATCCATATTCAGAATGGAGTTCAAATGCATAATAATTGTAATAATTGAGCAATGATGGTAATAATTTTTTGGTATATTGAAATTTCAACAAACCAATTTCATTCTCGTGCTTACTAATATCATTGATATTGTACTAATAACGTTCAATATTTTTTGAAATTAGGATTCTAGTGATGGTGAGTGACCCACCTACCATCTTCCGGTGCACCCCACTACAATGTAAAATCGAGATAATGCTGCATTAAGAGAAAGACTTGGAGAGGAAGCATAAAGAGAATGGTTGAATCAACCACCTATTCAATTTCCACTACATCCAGATTCACCAATTAGGAAGGACTACAACAATAGTAGTTCTTCATCACAAGTTGGAAATGGAGGTTGGTATTACGGGATACAACTTCCATGGAGGCAATGTTGTTAGATGCATTCTAGAACAATGAGCTAGGGGATGATGCTCATATCACTTATACCTTATTTGAAATCTTGAAATATGCTTCCACCACCCCTCTCTTTGGACTTAGCGGAAAGTCAAAGTCTACTCAGCTAGGGACAACGATGTTTTGTACAAAGTGAAAGAAAAGTTTGGCATGTTGAATGCATATTTCTTGGCAATATTGAGGTAATTGGCTTGCATGGTCGATCATGTTTCTTATATTTGTTCACACAACAAAATTTAAAAATGATTGATTTTGTGAATGTTAAATATTGACATTATACAATTATATTCCCCAACAACTGAAATTATATTTGAATATAAGGTTCTTTTGGGTGATAATGTCTTGTCAGGTAGTTGCAAAGAGGCAAAGCAGTTGTTGAAAATGTTGGGTGTTGAGTACATATCATATCATGCATGTCTGAATGACTGTATTATATATAGAGGAGAATATGTAGACAAAGAGATATGTCTAAAATGTGAGCATGATAGGTACCGTAATTAAAAAAAAAAAAAAAAACATTTAAATGACATGGTCCTACTGATAAGAAATTGAGGCACATTCCTAAAATCCCAAGGATTCAAAGAATTTTTTATTGCAAAGAATTAGTTATCTTGCAGGGATGGAATGCCTCACAAAGAAGTGATTAAGGATTTATGTGAATCCCAATAGATTCAATAGCCATGAAGCATATAGAGGATACATGGCTTGAAAAATTCAAGGATGAAGTACAAAGTCTATGACTTAGCATAGCCATGTATGGCGTCAACCCATATCCCCTCTAAAACACCAACTATTATGTTTGGCATGTAGTAGTGATCAATAACAATATCCCATAGGGGCTTCACTGGGGAGCAATACTATACCACGTCCATTCATATTGGGGGATATATATTGAGGAAAAAATGACATAATATATTGAGCATATAATAGGGGGTAAAGGGTTTTATATTGGAAGGTATAGAAAATCAAGCTCAAAGTTAATGAGAAAATATAAAGTAGTATAAAAAATGTTGATGAAAAAATTGATACCTACAATATCTAGTGAAAGTGGGGGTTTTTTAAACTGGTAGGTGTATTGGGTTCATATTGGTAGGGGGTTAAATAATGTGATTTTAGATGTATTTTCCAATATGTAGTCAAATTAAGGGTATTCTTTAGTATATCACGAATGCACGCGCTATGTCAGAGGTCCATTAAGTGAAGCGACATCCCCCCATGGTTTTCCATGAAGAATTAACAGCTTATGTTGCCTCTCATAGTCCCTGGCAGAAGTCAAGTGAAGAATATGGATGTCTACTTACAACCATTGGTAGATGAATTTAAGGAATTATGGGAAGGGATGCATGTGTATGATGTATCAAGACCCATCACAACATAGAGGAGTTTTACGTTGTATGGCATATGTTCTTACACCATACATGATTATCCAGGCTTAGGAGTTTGCTATGGTAAATTACATTCTTATTGAGTTTTTTAGTAACAACAATTGTTTCACATATTAATTTAACTCATTGCAATTGCTCATATCTTCATGGTCACTAACATGCCAACCTGTATATAATAATTTCATAGGTCGTGTAATAAAAGGGTATCATGGATGTAAATGTTCCGGAACTTCTCTGAAGGCTAGGTGGTCCAACCATCTACGAAAGCCAGTGTATGACTACTACAGGGTATTCCTCCCAGAAGAACACCCTTATAGAAGAGAAACATATGCTTTCAATGGTAAACCAGAGAGAAACCAAAGGCCAACAATAATGAAATTAGCTGGATGGCTTCAAGCATATGAGATAGAAAAGGAGAAGCAATTTGAAAAAATGTTCGATTCAAATGGGGAGCATATGTTTGATGATCCATATTTCTTCGACCCCTATGTTGAGAAATTTCCCATTGGGATGAACATGAATTTTGTCTTTTATGAGCTCCCATATTGGGAGCATCTTAAGATTGCCCACTTACTAGATCCCATGCATATATTTAAAAATGTTTCATCTTGTTTATTAATCCAAGTGGATATTGATGGCCACCTTTCTGTCCCATCTAGACATTTAGTTGGTTTCATTGGTTTCCCTTATTATACTAGTGTTTACTATTTTTAGCAATTTTTCGGGACTTGAACTTCTGGAGCTCTTTTAACCCCCTAAACAAGGTTTTTTTAGGTCTACAACTGGCCTATTTGTCGCAAATAATGTATTACTCATAGATATATTTCTAACGAGGTATTGTACATGCAAAACAGAGATCATATGACCAAATTACGACCCCAGGAAGTTGGTTTCCCAACTAATCCCAACTGGGCCCACAAACACTTGGTATTCCATCTCCTAAGGTTAGAGTTTGATTATTTAGGGTTTCCCTTTTTTCTTTGATAATAAAAAGGACCTTGAGCATCATTATAACACAATTCAGAGGCATGTAACCACTACATTTTTTCTCAGCGATAAGCTACCATTGCTCGAGCTAGTTTATTTCCATTCTGTATGTAAGCATATTTTAATTCTTTGGTATTAATGAAATGAAGTTTTATTCCTATTGCATGTTTGATTTTATGTTTATGTCTATATTCTATTGTGTTCCTTCATAAGTATAGATCAGTGGTATTAGAGTGGTCTGTGTAGGTTTTAACCCCGTACAGAAATTACCTGCATACGAATTCTAAATCACGGGAAAAATAAAAATGCGAGAGCATAACACATATACACAGAGATTGCCCACTGGATCTCAAAACCAAGACTACCATCTTGATTTTTCATTATATTCCTTTCATTGTTACAATACATATTTATACATGCCGAAGCATCCAATACCATGGACCGAAAACCATCGCGTCCAAAACCATGGACCGAAAAAACCATAGGTAGGTTCGCCCAACCTAATCGGTGCGGCGAAGGGGGGGCTCCACCCCCCCTCTAACCCCCCGGTTCACTACGTAGGTTAGTTGTGGAAAGAATATAACACAACCCAACAATCTCCCACTTGTTGTTTTCTTTCCACAGGAGGCCACAGGAGGGCTTAGTCATTTTTTCAGCCCTGAAACGCCCATTGTTTCTCTACACCAAGAGAACTTCTCAGAGCTCACAGATTTTGTCAATGCATCTACAGTATTCTTCAAAGTGTCCACCTTCACCAGCAACACCTTTTTGTATCCCTCACAAAGTGATACTGAACATCAATGTGCTTTGTCTTTGAATGATAAGCAGGGTTCTTTGCCAAGAAAATTGCACTTTGGTTGTCACAGTCTATCTTTATAGCTCCCTGTACTAACCCCATACTTGAACACAATCTCTGCAACCAAACTGCTTCCTTGCTTGCATGAGTGGCTGCCATGTATTCTGCCTCTGTAGTTGATAGTGCCACTACAGAGTGTTTCTTACTCATCCAACTGACTGCACCTCCAAATAGGTTAAACACATACCCACTTGTAGATCTTCTCTGATCCAGATCTCCAGCCCAGTCTGCATCAACAAAGCCACGGATATCTAACACTCTGTCCAATCCTGGTCTTCCTTGGTAGCACAAACCATAATCACTAGTGCCACGCAAATACCTGAAAACCCGCTTCACTGCTGTCCAGTGCTCCTTCCCTGGTTTTGACATAAACCTGCTCAATACTCCCACTGCATGTGCAATGTCTGGTCTAGTACAGACCATGGCATACATCAAGCTACCGACTGCACTGGCATATGGAACACGGGACATGTCCTCTTCCTCTTCTTGTGTCTTGGGACACTGTTCAGCAGATAACCTCACACCTATAGGAATAGGAAACCGGTTTACTATCCTACATATTAAACCTCTGCAATATTGTCTCGATATACTTCCTCTGGTTTAACCAGAGCTTCCTCTTTGCCCGATCTCTTTTAATTTCCATGCCCAAAATATAGTTTGCAGCACTGAGATATTTCATGTCGAATTTGGAGGACAATTGGGTCTTCAAATCCTGGATAATTTCTTTGTCATTTCCAACCAGCAACATATCATCCACATACAAGACCAGATAAATAACACGGTCACCAATTAATTTAAAATACACACAATGATCTGCTTTGTTTCTGGTGAAGCAAGTCCCCGTATAAATGTATCAAATTTCTGATACCACATCCTTGGTGACTGTTTTAACCCATACAGAGACTTCTTTAACTTGCATACTAGTTCTTTCTTACCCTTCACGGCAAAGCCTTCAGGTTGCTTCATGTAGATTTCCTCTTCCAAATCCCCGTGAAGAAATGTTGTCTTCACATCCATCTGTTCTACCTCAAAATCAAAAGCAGTAGCAACAGATAAAAG
>APFE031757239.1:247312-292184 GCA_000404065.3 Pinus taeda | reverse complement strand
ATCTTTATCCACCAACAAATCCTCCATCTTGAGTTTCCACAACTCAAAACTCTGACCATTGAACTTCTCAATCTCTATCTTTCCACTGCTCGCCATCTTCTTTCAACACCAGAATCGATCTCGCAGATCTCCCACTGAACAGGGTCTACCACAGGCCCGAGCAAAACCCCTCAGCAACAAAGGCGTCCCCTTGAAGCCAAAAAGCTCTAATACCAAATGTAGGTTTTAACCCCGTACAGAATTACCTGCATATGAATTCTAAATCACAGGAAAAATAAAAATGCGAGAGCATAACACATATACACAGAGATTTCCCACTGGATCTCAAAACCGAGACTACCAGCTTGATTTTTCATTAATTCCTTTCATTGTTACAATACATATTTATACATGCCGAAGCATCCAATACCATGGATTGAAAACCATCGTGTCCAAAACCATGGACTGGAAAAACCATAGGTAGGTTCGCCCAACCTAATATAGGGTCCAAAAAAAAATTTCTCGGGGCGCTGCCCCAAACCCCGTAGAGGGGGGCTAGCCGCCCCCCTCAAACCCCCGGGATAGGGGGGGCTGCCACCCCCCATGTGACCCCCCCACTACGCAATCGACACGGCGAAGGGGGCACTCCAGCCCCCCTCTAACCCCCCATTTCACTACGTAGGTTAGTCGTGGAAAGAATATAACAGAACCCAACAATCTGCTCTTTCTTTATTTTTCTTTGCATGTCCCTAGCAAGGTCGTGATATAAGGAGTTATAGCTTGAATGGGTTGAACCTTTGCAAGATGAGCCTCATAAAAAACTCAGCCTCCCATGGAAGAATAAAATAAAGATGAGGGAGTAGGAGATCCTTTCAAAATATTGCTTGAAGAAGCCCTGGAGTGATAAAGGAATGTGATGATGGATGACTTTGCCCAAATGCTTTTTTGGATGCACATAGGTGACACATATTCATTCGACAACCACTCTGGAGGCACCACTCCCTTCAAGGTACAAGTAAACTTTGAAATTCACATATTTGAAGGCATGATAGCTGTAGAAACCATAGATATATGGTTAAATCTATTGGAAAGATATTTTTCGGTTCATGATTTTTCCAATCGAGAAAATATTACTTTTTCACTCCTCAAAGCCACCCCCCATGTCAAGGACTAGTGGGAAACCTACTATGAACAAAGGGATGAGAGAGAAGCCTCACTATTACTAGCCGCATCCACTTGTAATTATTTCCAGAATTCCATTAAGGAACAATATTACCCTGTGGGGATGTATGAGGAAAAGTACATACAATAGAGTATGCGGCAGTAGCAAAGGGATCAAGATGTGCATGAGCTGATGAATC
Organism: Pinus taeda; assembly: GCA_000404065.3. Lineage (NCBI taxonomy): Eukaryota > Viridiplantae > Streptophyta > Pinopsida > Pinales > Pinaceae > Pinus > Pinus taeda. Next base: position 290,844 of record APFE031757239.1, on the reverse strand, counting down.
GTTTCCATACCCTGAAACAAAGTTGGGTATCAAATATTTTGAGAAAAATCTGGTGCTCAAGTATCACAATTGTTTACACAAATGAATTCAAAAGGAAATGGAGTTCCTAGACATCTCCTCACTTAGTGCAACATACCAATATGTTTCCATGATTGAGCAGATATTCAAGAAAAAGAAGAGAGACTTGGATCTACGAACCTAAAGAAAAGCAAATGGCAAAGTCAAGTCGTGACCCCGCTAGGACAACTCGAAGAAACAAGCAAATAATAATTGAAAGGTGAAGAAGGACATCAAAAAGTGGTGTGAGTTCCATAAAACTCCCACTCACGACATGAACAAATGTTGTGCGAATCAGGCACTAGTGGTTGAGCTAAAATACTCAAATATGGATGCATTCTCTAACTTCAAGCCATAACTTGATAAGCAAATTGATAATGGAAATCAGATCATGGACGTTGAACCCACTGTGACAGTAGCCAGCACCAAGATCCAAAAGGAAAAACCTAAGGATGCAGAGGAGGGGTAGCGCCTCTTCCACTCATAGATGTGGGTAAAGGATTGGTCATTGTAGTTCATCATTGATAGTGGGAGCTAGAAGAGCCTGATCTTAGCCAGGGTCATCAACAAATTGAAGTTTCCAACAATTCTGCACCCATAGTCGTACACTATTGGATGGCTCCACAAAGGGCGATATCTCTATCCCAGCCAATAGTCTCACCTGCCTTATAGCATCAAGCCCTTTACAAATGAGGTATTGTGCGACATTTCCCCTCTAGAATTCGATGAGATTTTATTAGGTCAACCATACCTATGGAAGCGTCATGATGTATATGAATCTATACCTTTTTCTATTATTATTACTTTGGGTCAGAAATTGTACAGGATACCATAGGTAGCACCACCTGCCTCCTTTTCTTTGATCTTTGATAAGAAATGTAGTAAGATCATTTCCCAGACCTGGAAATTTGACTTCCTTATGATTCGCCCTTAGAACAAGAGGAATATTGTGGCCACATTCACTACCCCCAGATAGGGCTCCTCCACATGACAACAACATGTGGACAAGGTCATAGAGGAGTGTAGGGACATCTTCGCCTCACCCACACGAGTACCCCTACACTGTCAGGTCAATAACTCTATCGATATGACCTTGGGTGATTCGCAACCCAATGGACCAAACTATTGACACTCTATTATGGAGAACAATCAAATCAAGAGGTAGATTCAAGAGATATTGTAGAAAGGACACATCCAGCCAAGTTCATCACCCTGTGGGAGCCTAATTGTGTTGGTACAAAAGAAAGTCAGAACATGGAAGCTTTGTATTAACTATCGGGCACCGAAAAATATCACTATCCAGAATAGGTATCCAATCCTACAGATTGATGACATTCTGAACCAACTTAAAGGGGCCAAATATTTCAGCAATATTTACTTGAATTATGAATATCACTGGTTACTAATTGAACCCTCCTATGTGTGAAATACTTCCTTCAAATCCAAGGAGGTCCTTTTCGAATGGTTGGTCATGCCTTTTGGGTTGACAAATTCCCTTGCAACCTTCATGTGGTTAATGGATGACATCTTGCAACCCTTCACCAACTCATTCGTGGTAGTCTACCTGGACAACATCTTGATCTTCAGCCAAAGTCAGGAAGAGCACATACACCATATTCGATAGGTCGTCCAAACCTCACGAGAACACAAATTGTGTTCCAATTTGGAGAAATGTACTTTTGGTATGGCCCAGGTTTAATATCTGGGGTACACCATTGATGAGTGGGGTGTGCATATGTGTAGATTTTAACCCCATATAGAAATTACCTTCATACGAATTCTAAAACATAGAAAATAAAAAATGTGAGAGCATAACGCATAAAACACATATACACAGAGATTTTCCCCTGGATCCCAAAATTGGGACTACCAGCTTGACTTTTCATTATGTTCCTTTCAATGTTACAATACATATTTATACATGCCGAATCATCCAATACCATGGACCAAAAAACCATCGCGTCCAAAACCATGTGCGAAAAACATGCACAAAACCATAGGTAGGTCCGCCTAACCTAATATATGGTCCAAAACCAAAATTTTCTAGGGTGTTGCCCCAGACCCCATAGAGTGGGGTTACCTGCACCCCTCAAACCCCTTGTGACTCCCCCCACTATGCAATTAGCACACTGAAGGGGGGGGGCGCTCTACCCCCCTTCTAACCCCTCGGTTAACCATGTGGGCTAGTCATGGAAAGAATATAACACAACCCAAAATTCTCCCACTTGTTGTTTTCTTTCCACAAGGAGCCATAAGAGAGCTTAGTCATTTATCCAGCCCTGCAATGCCCATTGTTTCTCTACACCAAGAGAACTTCTTAGAGCTCCCAGATTTTGTTAACGCATCTGCAATATTCTTTAAAGTGTCCACCTTTACCAACAACACCTTTTTGTCTTCTATCGTATCCCTCACAAAGTGATACTGAACATCAATGTGCTTTATCTTTGAATGATATGCAGGGTTCTTTGCCAAGAAAATTGTACTTTGGCTATCACAGTCTATCCTTGTAGCTCCCTATACTAACCCATACTTGAACACAATCTTTGCAAACAAATTGTTTCCTTGCTTGCATGAGTGATTGCCATGTATTCTGCCTCTATAGTTGATAATGCCACTACAGATTGTTTCTTACTCATCCAACTGACTGCACCTCCAAATAGGTTAAACACATACCCACTTGTAGATCTTCTCTGGTCCAGATCTCCAACCTAGTCTACATCAACAAAGCCACGAATATCCAACACTCTATCCAATCCTGGTCTTCCTTGGTAGCACAAACCATAATCACTAGTGCCACTCAAATACCTAAAAACCCGCTTCATTGTTGCCTAGTGCTCCCTTCCTAGTTTTGACATAAACCTGCTCAGTACTCCCATTGCATGTGCAATGTCTGGTCTAGTATAGACCATTGCAGACATCAGACTACCGACTGCACTTGCATATGGAACATAGAACATGTCCTCTTCCTCTTCTTGTGTCTTGGGACACTGTTGAACAGATAACTTTACACCTACAGGAATAGGAACCTTCATCGGTTTACTATCCTACATATTAAACCTCTACAATATTGTCTCGACATACTTCCTCTGGTTTAACTAGAGCTTCCTCTTTGTACAATCTCTTTTAATTTCCATGCCCAAAATATAGTTCGCAACACCAAGATCTTTCATATCGAATTTGGAGGACAAATGGGTCTTCAAATCTTGGATAATTTCTTTGTCATATCCAACCAACAACATATCATCCACATACAAGACCAAACAAATAACACGATCACCTATTAATTTAAAATATAGACAGTGATCTGCTTTGCTTCTAGTGAAGCCAGGTCCCCATATAAATGTATCAAATTTCTGATACCACATCCTTGGTGACTGTTTTAACCCATACAGAGACTTTTTTATCTTGCATACCAGTTCGTTCTTACCCTTCACCGCAAAACCTTCAGGTTGTGTCATGTATATTTCCTCTTCTATATCCCTGTGAAGAAATGTTGTCTTCACATCCATCTATTCTACCTCAAAATCAAAAGCTGCAGTAACAGATAAAAGTAATCTAATAGAAGATACCTTGGCAACAGGAGAAAAAATATCACCAAAATCAATTCCCGGCAGCTAGGAATAACCTTTTGCTACCAACCAAGCTTTGTATTTCTACACCTTTCCTTCTGCATTTGTCTTCTTCTTGAACACCCATTTGTTGCCAATAGGTTTCCTTCCAGCCGGTAACTCCACCAGATCCCAAGCCTCATTTTTGTGCAAAGATGTCATTTCATCAACCATGGCTTCATTCGAGAGTTTGCCATCCTCTGAATCGACTGCTTCCTTCACAGTTCTAGGATCATCGTTAGTAATAGCTAAAGAAAAAATTAAATAGAAAGCAGATGGACTATACCTTTTTGGCTGCCTTCTTTCCTGAACTAATCTTCTCACACTTGGATTTTGTGGCTCTTCATCTTTTGATTCCTCCTCTACTGTAGAGTCTGATTCTTCCTCCTTAATCTCAAACTCTATCTTCTCGGGTTCCTTTGGTTGGACTTCATGTTTAATAACATCTTTCACCTCTCTGAACACCATATCTCAGTTGTACACAACCTTCCTTGTTACTGGGTTCCAAAGCTTATAACCCTTTAAACCATCCTTATACCCAATAAAGATGCACTTTTTATATTTACTATCCATCTTTGTTCTTTTGTCCTTTGGAACATGTACATATGCATCACACCCAAATACCCTCAGATGTGAAAGAGAGGGTTTCTTACTAGTCCATACCTCTTGTGGAGTCTTATCCTCCAACGCTGATGAAGGTGATCTATTGACCAGGTAACATGCAGTCTCCACCACCTTTGCACAAAATTCTTGTCCTAACCCGGCACCACTGAGCATGCTTCTTACCCTTTCCATCAACATCTCGTTCATTCTTTCTGCAACTCCATTTTGCTAAGGTGTATATGGAATAGTCTTCTACCGTGCTATACCATACTTCTTACATAATTCTTCAAATTCTTTACTGTAAAACTCTCCACTATTATCTATCCTCAACACCTTTATCTTCTTCTCTGTCTTGTTTTCCACCAGAGGATTAAATTCTTTAAACCTATCAAAGACCTTAGATTTCTTCTTAAGGAAATATATCCATGTATTCCTTGAGAATTCATCTATAAATGATACATAGTACACAGACTTACCCAGTGATGGAACCTTCACAGGTCCAAACACGTCAATGTGCACAAATTCTAATATATGTTTCACCCTTTTACCACCAGAGGGGAAACTCACCCAATTCTGCTTCCCATATACATAGTTTTCACAGAAATCAAAATTCGGAGAGCTATTGCTCATACCTTCTACCACACCTTTACCATGAAGTATTCGAAGGCCCTTCTCTTCTATATGTCCAAGCCTTTCAAGCCATAACATGGTCTTCTCTCCAGAGACCACTAAATTTTCTGCTCCACTTTCAAGAACCATAGAGCTGTTGCACCCATTAATAACAGTGCTACCTTGCACCTTGTACAAAGTTCCAATCCAAACTCCCTGCATCAATACCAGTGCTCCCTAAACCATCTTGCAGGTATCCTTCTCAAACACTATTTTTACACTTGCATCATCCAACTTTCTTAGAGAAATCAGATTTCTGGCCAACGCAGGAATATGCAGAACACCCGGAAGTGTTCTAATCCTTCCACCTTGCAGCTTCAACTTTACTTTTTTGTGACCAATGATTCCAACCTTCTTATCATCCCCTAAGAAGACATTACCACCATCGTATTTCTCATATTTGCAAAACCACTCTCTATGGGGATTGAAGTGAAAGGATGTACCTGAGTCAATCAACCATGCCTCATGATCTACATGTGTACTTGAAGAAGCCAAGTACACATCCCCACCTTCATCTGATGTGGTTTTTGCCTCTGCAGAAGGAGCATCATCGAATCCCTTTCCCTTATCAGGAGCTTTAGATTTACAATCCCTTTTGTAGTGCCCTTCCTTTCCACATTTCCAGCACACCCCCTTTACAAGTTTTCCTGGAGATTTAGATCTTCCTCTAGCTTTAGATCTCCCACTCAATGACTTATTTTTGTTTCTGTTCTGGGATAGTCCTCGTACAAACAAGGCATCACCATTCTGGCTCTCCATATATTTCCATCTCATCTCCTCTGTCAACAAGGATGAGACTATTTCATCAAACTGCAAGGTAGTTGCATTGCTACCTATTGCAATAACCAGACTATCCCACGAACCTTGTAGAGAACACAACAAACTGATGCACTTATCTTCATCTGAGATTTTAATATCAATAGATGCTAATTGACTTACCACAATATTAAATGAATTTAGATGCTTTATCAGAAAGTCTCCATCTTTCATCCTCAGGTTATACAGCTTTTTCCGCAAAAACAGTTTATTCACCAGAGACTTAGATTGGTAAAAGGTCCCTAACTTGTCCCACAAAGCCTTCGTTGTAGCTTCCCCTGATACATTCAACAATATTGAATCTGAGACACACAATCGTATTGTGCTCTTTGCCTTCCGATCCAACTTCTTCCATTCTTCATCAGACACTCCCATTGGTTTAGTATCCAAATCTACCACCATCCACTGATCTTTATCCACCAATAGGTCCTCCATTTTGAGTTTCCACAACTCAAAATTCTGACCATTAAATTTCTCGACCAGTATCTTTCCACTTCTCACCATCTTCTTTCACCACCAGAATCGATTTCAAAGATCTCCCACTGAACAGGGTCTACCATAGGCCCGAGTGAAACCCCTCAACAACAAAGGTGTCCCCTTGAAGCCAAAACAGCTTTGCTACCAAATGTAGGTTTTAAACCTGTACATAAATTACCTGAATATGAATTCTAAAACATGGAAAATAAAAAATGCAAGAGCATAACACATAAAACACATGTACACAAATATTTTCCCCTAGATCCGAAAATCGGGACTACCAGCTTGATTTTCATTATGTTCCTTTCAATGTTACAATGCATATTTATACATGTCGAAGCATCCAATACCATGGACTGAAAAACCATCGCGTCCAAAACCATGGACTGAAAACCATCGCATCCAAAATCATGTGCTAAAAACATGCACAAAACCATAGGTAGGTCTGCCTAACCTAATATATGGTCCAAAATCAAAATTTTCCAAGGCGCTGCCCCGGGTGCCATAGAGTGGGGTTACCTGCACCCCTCAAGCCCCCTGTGACTCCCCCCACTACACAACCAGTGCAACGAAGGGGGGGCTCTGTCCCCCTTCTAACCCCCCAATTAACTACGTGGGCTAGTCCTGGAAAGAATATAACACAACCCAACAATATGTACCTAGCCAATAACAAGTTATTCAAGATTTTCCATCCCCCACCACTCTAGCAGAGCTCTACAACTTTCTGGGTCTTGCCAATTTCTATTGCTATTTCATGTTGGGATTCTCTCATATCACTTGACCTTTAAGTCAAGTCACCAAGGGAAGAGCGAAAGTAAATTTATTTTGGTATGAATCCCAACGTAAGGCTTTTGCCAATTTGAAGCATCACTTCTTCTCTGCACTAGTGCTTGCATTACCAGACCTTCATAAACCATTTGAAGTTGAGACAGATGCCTCCAACTATGTTATTGGTGCAGTTCTTACCCAGCAGGGGAAACTAGTGGCATATCACAATGATACACTTTCATATACAATCTGAAAGTATCCCACCTATGACAAGGAGATGTATTCCATTATGCAGGCCTACAGAAAATGGAAGCATTACATTTTGGACAAGGAAATGATCATCCACACAAACCACCACCCCTTGCAGTTCATACAAACATGGGGAAATTTGAAAAATGATTATCATCAAAAGTGGTCCACATATATGGAACATTTTCATTTAAACATTAAGTACAAGAAGGGAAAAACCAATAATATTGCAGACTAGCTCAATCGACTGCCAGTTACGGAACTGACCATTGTGTTCAACTCTTGTGGACATGAGATGTCAACATGACCACACATTTACAAGAGTGATCCAGAATTCGACACCACATACTAGATGCTGCTGGAAGGTAAGAAATTTCAAGACTTTCACCACTTAAACCAATAGTTATGCCACCTGGGACACCTTTGTGTTCCTTCAAGAAACTGTGCTAAGATGATTTTTGAGGCACACTAAAGTCAAGTCACTGGACATTTTCAGGTAGAGAAGATAGTGGAAATGTTGAAAAAATATTTTTATTAGCCGAACCTTCAACAAGATGTTGGGAAGTACATCAGATCCTATATTGCCTGCACCATTGAGAAACCTACAATCAAGAAGAAAGGCTTGTATACCCCTATGCATACTCCTAGTTAGCCTTGGGAATACATCTCCATGGATTACATGTTGGGCCTTCCTTCTACCAAGCATGGAAATGACTGTGTTTTCATGGTTGTCGACATATTATCTAAGATGGCCATTATGGTGAGCTCAAAGAAGATTATCACAGTAGAAGCCACTACTAAACTCTTCTTTGAATGAGTATGGGTACACTTTGGAATCCCATACTCCATTATCTCAAATTGGGACAACCAGTTCCTAAGTGAATTCTAGTCAAGCCTTTGTTCGTTGTTGGATACCAAGCTCACTAATTCCACGACATTTCACCCCCAAACGATCGCCAAACACAAGCCGTAAACAGGATGATTGTGCACATCTTGTGCATGTACAACTCAAAGCACCCATGCACATGGGATGACAACATCCTATGTTTCCAACACAGTTATAACAATGCTCTCCTTAGCTTAATTATCCAAATCCCCTTACAGGTGGGAGTGGGATTGCAGCCACTATGTCCCATTGATGTTTCCATACCATTTGCACCCACTCAGGAAAATTTGGCTCATCTCTAGTTTGAAGTTGATAGGGATAAAAAATTTATTGAGCTCATTCATCACGTCTACCAACAAGTCCATGACATATTGGATAGAGAAAATTTTAAGTACAAGCAACTTCATGATCAACATTAGGTGCCACACAAATTCTAGGTGGGTGACAAAGTTTGGTCACATTTGCAAAAGGAGTTCCTTGTTAGGCCCCATTGAAATCTTCGCCCACTCTGATATGGGCCTTACACCATAACTAAGGATGTGGGGGACAATGCTTTCGAGCTAAGAATTCCACTCTTCCTTGGCCTGCACCTAGTATTCAATGTGGACTAGTTGTCGCCATACTATCCCCCATTGTTGGACACATTCCACATTGCTAAGCAGTTGACACCAACAATCTCAAACCAAGATATATCGGACAAGCCCATATTGATAGGATCATGAAAACATAGATCAATACACTCACCAATAGAGGATATAGAGGTATTGAGTGGTCAAATCAGGCCAACCCCTTCACCAGGGCAAGTGGCTCACTAGAGCCAAGTTCAACAAAAATTTCCTCACCTCGTGGAGGCTCTACATGCAATGGAGACCATTGCTTCCTAAGGGGGGAGGACCAATCCAAGTGGATATTGGTGGCTACCCACCTATTCCAACTAAACTTTTAGTTAGTTTCATCAGCTTCCTTGATTATAACATCATTTACTATATTTAGCATTTTTTTGGGTCCTAAACTTCCGGTGTTGTTTTGACCCTATAAACGACATTTTCTTGAGGTTCATAATAGGCTCGAAGCCATAAGTAGCAGCCTACTACAAATCCCATAGTAATCTAATAGATGTTTCTAACTAGATATTATACTCACCAAACAGAGATCATATGACCAAGTTACAACCCCAAGAAGTTGGTTGCGCAACAAACCCCAATGAGGCCCACAAACTCTTGGCATTCCATATCCTAAGGTTAGGGTTTTGGTTGTTTAGGGTTTCCCTTTGTTCTTCAATAATAAAAGGGACTTTGAGCCTCATTGTAACATATTTCAGAGGCATGTAGCCACCATATCTCTTCTTAGAGATAAGCTACCATCACTTGAGCTAGTTTGTTTCCATTATGTATGTAAGCATCTTTCAATTGTTTGAAATTAATGAAATGAAGTTTTATTCTTGCTGCATATCTCTGTTTATGTTTATATTTGTATTATGTTGTGTTCCTACATAAGTTTGGATCATTTATGGAGGCACATATCATCGAAAGAAAGTGACACATTGGTTGTTAGGAGAGATCTTATTTCTTCAAAAACTAAAAGGAAACATTAGCCAAGACAAGAAACTAGAGGAGAGTATGGCCCATCCTCTTCTTTCAAAGAAGGTGATGTTCCATGGATTTTAAAGAAATATGATATTTCTTTGTAAAAGGAAGTTATAATGAATGTGAGGGTGTCTTCTTTATATAGGTCTTCACTATGATGTTGTTTCACTATAGATGACCATTTGTCAGGGTTGAAATCACATCACTTTTTGAACCTTCTAAGAGTACATATGTCAAAAACATGATTTTATTATTTTTTTTACTTTTACAATACCTTATAATTTTTAAATGATTCCTTTTTAACTATTAACTTAAACACCAATTAAAATTATTTTATTTATTTATATATTTATATATATATTTTAAGGTATGGTCACCGAATATAACTAACTTCCTTTAAATTATCAAGATGACTTTTTGACTCTGGTCCCTAAGTCAAAATTAGCCATTGGTCAAGATAGCCGTTGGAGGCTCTCCTCAAACTATTTAACATGCAATTGCTGGATCCGTTTCTTCAACTTTTCCTGACGATGAACCACACTGGTTGGTTTGAAATGCATCGACAAAGGTCTTTCTATATGTAATTTATGCTGAAGTTCTACTTATAACTATTATGGATCACAGAAGCCTCAATTCAACGAAGGTATATTTTATAATTAATTTTTGTATAATGTACTATTTAATGTGTAGTGTCATTATCCTCTACTCATTCGTGGTTTTGGGAGCCATGACTTCCCCCAAGACCTACGATGTTCCATATCTAAATTATCTGCATTTGAATGTTAGATCACATCAAAAGAGATTCATATGGCTAGCATTCCATGGCGGCATCAAGAGATAGCTGAGATTGTTTGTATGTTTGAGAAGGAACTACCAATGAGTTTCATGGACATGTAGGTTCATCTTCTAATTCACCTAGTAGATGAGGTTGAACTAGTTGGGGTTGTTTCTTGTCATTAGATATTCTTCTTAGAGAGGTACAGGAAGAAATTTAAAGGTTCTGTTCGAAAAAGGGAAAAACTTGAGGAGTCTATGGCAGAGGGGTATATATCGTATGAGCTTTATATTATTCCAATGAGTACATCAAGCAGATCAACAACACATCAAGTGCGATGATTTGGGACGGCGAAAGGGATGAAAACAAAAGAGAAGTGGAGCTTCTCGAAATGAATGGAAAGAGGTGCATGATAAAGAGTAAGTGCTGACTTATCATTTTTCAAATTACTACAAAATAACTATTCACACTAAACTTCATATTAATGCATATTTTGATCTCATACATACTATATATAATATATATATATATATATTATATTATAATATATATTATATATATTATATATATATATTTATATATATATATATATGGTTTGATTTCATCAATGAGTTCATAAATTGAACCCATCAACAAATTCATTCTTTACAATATGGAAGCAACAAAACTATGGGTCGCATTGTATGAAGAGAAGAGGAGGAAATGGGATAACGACAGGAAATAATTAAAATGGTTGAATGGTAGAAGTGTGCCTTATCCTAAACATTTAAAAAATATGACAATGACATGCCCTAATAGTTGGGTTGTTGACCAAGTCAGATAGAAATACATTGCACCTAGTTGTTACCCACGTGCTGAAGAGGATGCGCTAAACATAGGGATTGGGTGAAGAAACTCAGTAATCTTTTTGTGTAAATCAGCAGTTATATATTAATTCATAAAAATACATAGGATACAAAAGGTTTGTACGTACAGATAAGGCAGAGTCATCCATGCATGCTCAAAATTACTAAAAGCATTTGAATCTGCACCTATTGAACCCGAGGCTAACCACGCAGGGTTGCCTAACGAGGGGTTTGAACCAGAAAAACCACCATCCTGGGCTACTTGACAGTAGTTCCAAAAGGAAATAGGGCCTATAGGACCTCCACAACTACGACAAAGAGATACAAAATAAGAGAAAAACTATAAACTGAGAAGCCCTTACAACTTCAAAATCACATAGTCTTTATTGGGTGCACTAGGGCTGGCCATTGCAGTCACGAACTCAGGCTACAGAATCCTTTGTAGAGTGGGGTGCTTCACCTGGCTGGTGTCAGTTACCTCTGCTGGGACTTCCATTGTGGCATTGGATCCTTGATGGATGGAGAGCCTGAGGAGGTTGATGAGGACACTTAGATTTTGTGAAAGGATTTGAACTTCCTGAGTCAGGGAACTAAAATTGAACTCCATGGCATCTAGCTTAGCCAAATTCTCTATAGAAATGAGGGAGATGGCCTAGATAGATCTCTTGATATCTGCAGCCTACGTGCTGAGCACTTTGGATAGAATAGTCTTCATTATCCACATTTCCCCTTGGGTTTGAACAAATTGTGTTGCCCTGGTTGTTGCTGTGCCTGGATCCGAAAGCCTTTCCATTTCCATCTCCAGAGCCTGAGCATCCAAAAGTGATTCCTCCTCTGTAACCAGAGCTTTGAGCTCTTCGATTTTGCATTTTTCTTTCTAAGTGGTTCCGGTCTCATACGTATCTGGGGCTTTCTGCAGGTCTCGGTTAGCTGAAGAATTCTGACTACCCTCACGTGCCATAAGGTTATTGCAGGTTGAGGATATGATGAAAATCCTAGCAGCACTGTGATTGATAAGAAGCGAGCTAGAAGAAATCAGTGTCCTGATCAACTGGTTGTAAGCCTTAGATATAGTTGAGGGTGGGAAGTTCTGGCTAGAGATCTCCCACTTAACCATCATAAATGTGCTATTCCTACCATAATAACTACCTTTTCGTTTTCCAAGTTCTACTCATGATGCCAATCCAGAGCATTAACTCTGCCATGCTTGAGGCTATTGGTTGGGAGCCATGTATCCTTCCCTACGTCCTATTGATGGTACCGATCATATTTTTTGTTGATTATCCCCCCCTTTCAATGAACCTTGTCTTTGTGGATGGTTTCCCATCCTTCCCTAGGTACTGCATGGGCTTGTCACCCGTAGTACCTTTGTTTGGCATTAAGTGTGTTGTTAATTTTCATAAGTAACTAATGAGCCGTAACTTGTAGCCCTTCTTCCACTCTTGATGTTTTGGTGAAATCTTGCCTCAAGATAAGAGTACACTAATCCCAAAGCTCGTTTTATGTGATGCCTTTCCAACAGGTGTCAATGATCTCCATCAGATGATTGACTGCGTGGTTGGCAAGGAAATCCGCTAAGCCATTTTCTTTCCTCCTAACTGCCTGTGGAACAATGCTGCTAAGGGAGGAGAGATGTTTCCCGATGAGTGTTGTAACCATGGCTAATCTCCAGTGTTTTGTGACTTTCTCTGGCCGAGTTCCATTCTGCAGTTTCCTCACCATAGTGATGGCTAAGAGGGAATCAACTTCCACTATAACAGAGCCTTTACCGAGCTAGATGAGGATTTGCAGCCCCTATTCCAGGGCTACGAATTCTAATTCATTTTTGGTAGCCTCCCCAAGTGCTCTGCAATAAATGTGGAGGATTTCACCTTTGTCATTTCAGATGATGCCTCCAAGCCCTGCAGGACAAGGGTTGCCCCTGGAAGCCCCATCAAATTTAATTTGTAGAATCTTGAGATGGGGGGTAGCCAAGTTGAAAGAACATGAGTGGGTCGACGGTGTTCAGCTTGAGCCTTGTGATTTGTCAGACCATTCATGCCAAACAATAGCAGGATGCGAGAGTCATTGGGAGTGAGCGTCTTATCTTGCTCTTCTTTGCAGGTGGTAAGGTAAGTCTCTTTTAAATTGTGCATAATGATTGTTTTGATGGTTTCAAGTTGCTTTATTTCTTTTTGAAAAATTCATTTTTTCCTCTCTTTCCAAGTGTTCCAGACTATAAAACCAAGGCAGAGCTTCCAAAGGGTGTTAACTGCATTGCAACTAGAGTATTTTGTGTGCCAATTAGCAATGGAGTCTTGAATAGAATTTATGTGTCTGTCTGTTTGTTTGAAAATGTCTTTCATCCACTCCCACAGATTATTGGTCCAGTCACAGTCATTAAGGAGATGGTTCATTGTTTCCTCATCCTTTTCACAAAGGGGGCATCTGGAAGGCCCAATAAAACCTCTTTTCACTAAATTCTCCCAGTTAAGGATTTTGCAATGCAAGAGAAGCCAAAGAAAAGATTTTAGCTTTGGCCAGAGAGCATTGTTCCAGATGTTTGAGTACCAAGCTACTTTGTCTTCAAGGTTCTAGTGCTCGAGATAAATTATGGCTTCCTTGAGATTGAAAGTTCCTCCATCGAGTTTTCCCCACCTGAGTTGGTCCTCCTCCTGAGTGGACTAGATCATTCTCTTATTCAGGTTAGAGTTTAGGTTGCCGAGGAGATCTATCATGTCTTCCTCCATGGGGAGAGGCTCTAGGTTCCATTTCCTCCAATGCTAGTTCTCATTGATCTTAGACCAATATTGATGGACTTGTATCTTTCCCGTTCCTTGAAACCATCTCTGTAGGGCAAGATAGTTGGGTTTTTCTAGTTTAGGTATTTGTTGCCATGCATCCTCCTAGAATAAAGTTTTGTTACCATTTCAAATTTCCTAGAAGCAGTGGTTTTGAATGAGGTGGCTATTAGCTTTGGCTAGATTCCAAATAAGGGAGCCTTCAGGGGCATCTGTCATTCTGATTAGGTCCTCCGATCTCCATGTTTCAGCATATTTGGCCTTCCATAATTTTTCCCATGGTGTTTGGGGTTCCTTGAGCCAATGCCACCAAATCTTGGCTCCATAAGCCTTGTTCATAGTATCTGGGTCTTGTAGCACTAAGCCCCCTAGGATTTTGGGCTTGCATAATTTATTCCTTGCTACAAGTGCCCATTTGTGCTTATTTGGTTTGTCCAACCAAAGAAAGGCTCTTTGAATATTTCTGATTTTATGTAGAACCATTTTTGGAGCTGGGAGGATAGAGAGCATGTAGAGACGAATGGCTTGCAGAACTGCCTTGGTCATTACAGGTCTTCCTACAAAATTCAAAACTCTGTTGGTCCAGTAATTCCCCCTGTCCTCAAGCTTGGAGAGAAAATGCTCCCAGTGGAGTTTTTGCTAAGTCTTTCCAGTGAGAGGAATGCCAAGATATTTAGAAGGAAGGCTACGCCTCTTGAAACCAAGGATATTAGTGAGGTGATTTTGGACTGCCAAGTGCGTATGGAAGAAAAAAACAGAAGATTTATCCAAGTTAAGATCCATACCAGAAGCTTGGCTGAACAGGTTCAAAATGGCTTTAAAGCCTTGGGCCTCCTTACCAGTAGGGGTGCCATGCAGCATGGTATCATCCACGAATTGTTGATGGGTAGTTGCAGGAGTGTGAATCAAGGGCTAAAGAACTTTGATGACGTTCCTATCCTTAGCCGATTTGATGATGTGACTAAGTCCTTCCATTAAGATAACAAAGAGGAAAGGGGAAATTGCATCTCCTTGACGAATGGCTCTGGAAGGGAGGAAGGGGTTCGAAGGGGCCCCATTGGCTAAAATAGAGAAGTTGGGAAATTTTACCATGGCTAAAATCCATCTGATCCAACACTAGGCAAACCCAAAAGCTTTCAAAATTGCTTCAAGATGAGTCCAACTAACCTTATCATATGCTTTTTAGAGGTCCAGTTGAATGATCATTCCAACTTTTTTCTGAGACTGAAGGGTGTGGATCATTTCCTGTGCTAGTAAGACATTGTCCATGATTTTCCTCCCTTCCACATAACCTGACTGCTCTTCTGAGATGATTAAAGGGAGAATAGGCTTTAACTTGTTGGCCATGACTTTGGAGATGATCTTGTACAACACATTGCAGAGGGCAATAGGTTGAAATTTAGAAGGTGTTCAGGTAGCCTCTCCTTTGGGGATGAGGGAAATAAAAGTGGAGCTTAAGGATTTGAGAATGGAGGAGGATCATCTAGAGTCTTTGACCACCTCCCAAATGTCTTGCTTCACTATGTCCCAACAAGCTTTGAAGAAGTCAACGGTGAATCCATTTGGTCCCGGGGCTTTGCGATTGGCCATATCTTTGACCGCCTCTTCTACCTCCAGGAGGGTGACCGAGCGGTCTAAGGATTTGTTTTGTTCCTCTGAGATTAGCTTGGGAATAGAGGTAATGACTGTATTGATTGCCTCTTGTCTATTGATGTTCAGTTATGTGGCAATAAGACTGAAGTGGTTTCTGAGTATAGAGGCAATCTCTTGATGAGATTGAAAGGAGGTTCCCTGTTCATCCTTAAGCTTGTTTATTTTATTAGTGCCTCTGTAATCCATGGTTGAGTAATGGAAAAATTTGTTATTTTTCTCCCCTTTGTTTAGCCATTGAATACAAGATTTTTGTCTCAATAAAGTCTCTTCCTAATTACATCTCTCATTCCATTTTTGTAGGAGATCATGTTCTGTGTTGACGGAGTTTGGAGATATGTCCCCCTTGATCCAGTTGTTATGTATTAGAATCATCTGATCCTCCAGGGCTTTCTTGTCCTCAAAGATGTTGCCAAAAGCCTCTTGGTTCCAAATTTGAAGCTTTGCTTTGAAGTGCCTCAATCTAGCTTGGAGCTGAAACATTTTGGTTCCTTTGATGTCTAGATGTTCTTTCCACCAAAGTTGGATGACTGAGCCAAAATTTTTCAAAGCAAAAGGATCTATTTTTTGGAGTGCCTAGAATGGTTGCCTGTAAAGAGATGGGCCAATGATCCGATCCTCCAAATGGAATAATATCAATTTCAATGTGATTCCTTTAGGGAGAATGGTTTCTGAGATTAGAAATCTATCAAGCCTAGATGTGATAAGCCTATCTCCTCCTCTCTTATTATTGCAAGTGAAAATGCCATTTTTTGGTTGGATGTCCACTAGGTTAGCTGTTCTTATGAAAGAAATGAAAGCCTCTACATCTCTGTTCAAGGTTCAAAGCCCTCCTTTCTTTTCCTCCAGAGAGGTAATCATGTTGAAATCTCCTCCATAGATGGCCTTAGCATGAGAGTGCCTTTGTTGCATCTTGGATAGGTTGTCTAATAGTTGTAGTTTATCCTCCAGCCTTTGGGGGTTGTAGACATTTGTGAATAAGTAGGTGCCCGCTTCCCCTGGGATTTGCATTTCAATGGAAATGTAGGATCTGAGGCCTCAATGTTAAGGAGGAGTAGGGAGTGTGGGTTCCAGAAGATGGCTAAGCCCCCTTCTAGACCATTACCCTCTACGTCCAAGTGCTCCATTCTCTTTCCCAGTCTTCTGCCTATTCCTTCCAGTTTAAGCCTAGAGCATTTGGTTTCCTATAGGAAAACAATGTCCGGATTTTCCTGTGTGACTTTCTTTTTCAAGAGTCATTGTTTAGTTTGGCTATTGAGCCCTCTTGCATTCTATAAGAGCATCTTCATATTTAAACTATAATTATGAGGAGAGAGGGAAAGCCTCAAGGACCTTCATCTTGCCCAAGTTGATGAGCATTTGGCCGAGCTCATGTAGTGCCTCATTGTATGTTCTTATGCCCCATTTATTTTTGTGTTTTGCATTAGAATAAATTTGGTGTAGGTTCTGTGCCTTGATGCCTGGCCCTTTTGTTTCACCCAGACCCCTTTTCTGCCCTTTCAGGGCTGCATCCTGCCTTGAAAGAAAGAGGAAGTTGACTCTGTCAATCTCTTCCTCTGGAATGTGTTCAACCCCTTTTTGTTTCCATTGCCAAACTATGGTGTCAAGGTCCATGCCTTCTTTCTCTAGAGTTTCATTTAGGTCCTGAACCTCTATGCCCACTTTGCTTAGTGTCATTTCCTCGTCCCCTTCTACATCTTTCCTCAACCCTAGTTCTCAGATAAAATCATCCATCGAGATTGGATTTAGCATTTTATTGTACTGATCATTCTTTTCTAGGATTTCCTTCCCTACTTTTGGCATTTGAGTATCCTCCTCTGCTCCAGTTTCCTCTCCAAGCACCTCAAAGGTGTTCATGGACCTTTTGTTGATGATTCCTATCTTCAGTTGGTTTCTTCTATTATTGTGGTGTCTTCCTGTGGGTTGGATGAAACCATCCTAATTTTTGCTTGGGGGATCCTTGGCCTTCCTTGTAGGTTTATGCATGGGACATTCCTGAATCAAGTGGCCATGTTCATGGTATTTTCTGCATCTGAAGTGTATTTGTTCATAGTCTATGGATTGAAAGAAGACTTCATCTCTATATTCCAACCATAGACCCTCATGGAGAGCACCTGAAACATCCATTTCAACACAGATTCTAGAGCAAGATGTGTACCTTCTTTGGAGGGTTGCTTCCAATGCTTGAATGAAGGTGCCTCGTTTATTGCCGATTTATTCCAAAGTCGCTAGTCTCCAGTAGTTAATAGGGAGGGAAAACAAGAAGATCGACACAGGAATATGCTTGAAATTTTCTTGCTCTGGTGCGAAGTTTGGTTTCTAGGGCCTTATGTAGAGGCCTACCGAGGCATAGAAGTAAGGGCCTCTATCAAAGATGTGGTCTTTGTCTTCAAGGTTTGCAAAGACCACCGTGAAGAAACCTTTGGCCCCCAAGTGGAGTGTAACATCTCCTTTCGACTTCCAAGTTTGCTTGATCCACTGGCATAAGGCTTTTTTCTATGGGCCAAAAGCCCATGAACTTGCATATCACCGCATGAATAGCCATGTGATCCCTAAAGGCTTGCAGTTCGGGGTCAGTGATGATAACCCATAGGATTTCTGGAGTTTTTGATTTACATCTCCCCTGGTCTTTTTATTGCTTGTTTTCCACGGTCGGTTCTTCTGGGTCTAGGCTTTCCAAGGGGAAGGTCTCTGCATCCTCTACCTCTTTTTTATTCTTTCCTGCTCCTTGAGTGGGATCTAGTTTGTCTTTTCCTTCCAGAATTTTTATGCCTTTTGTCCGATGTGGAAACTGGGTTTCCTTCACATTGCCATCCATTTTTGTCTTCTTGCTAAGCTCATTTTTCCCTGTGGTTTTTGAACCTGTGATATGCACTCCTTCCAAAGGACTTTTGCCTTTGTCCATCATTATTTGTTTGTAAGAAGGGTCCCATTGGCCCCTACTTGCTTCATCTGTTAGGCCAGGGCAAGCCCCCTTTGTCTTAGATCCGTGAACATGGCACTGCCCCCTGTCAGAGTGTGTAACTGTGTGCCGCCTGCGATGAAAACCCTAGGTCAGATAGTTGCAGTCACACCTTCTTTAATTTTGGTATGACATTTTGGAAAAAATCCAAAAAACTCAGTAATTATAATCTTTTTATGTACATTTTTAACTTCATATTTCACCTTTGAATTGTAACATCTATATATATTTTATATTTTTAACTATGTTCGGTTTATTAGACACATGACGCTATGATTTTTTCACTTTTTATAGGTGCATCTATTCCCATATATATGGGCATATGGACATCATTTTCTCACGGAGGATGTCGATGATGGATGCATGAAACAAGTCTATGGAGTGGAATTTGAGTTTGGCCAATCTAGTCGTGCTAGCCACTGCAATCAAAACCTAATGCAGGGGACATTAGGTTACATTGGAAAGATACAAAAGATCATTCAAGTAGACTCTTGTTCATTCCAATGTGTTATTTTTAGGTGCAAGTTGTGGGACACCTTTATCGATATAATGTAAGGGAAGATCATGATATTTGGCTGATATCTATCAACTCTATAAAGATGTGGCATGAAGCTAGGAAGCCTTATGTTTTCCCAAAACACTACAACCGAGTATTTTTTTACCTAGATGTGTTATATAATTGGTGGTTCATATTAAGACATGACCCTAGATAAAAACATGTTTTTGATAATAATAGTGTTATCATGCCAAGCATCGAGGAAGATAATCAAGGTGAGGACAATGGAGAGTGATATGTACTTGTGTTATTTCATCATTTATACTATTGTTGTATGTTTTTATTTTCATTATTTCGCTAAGTATTTCCAATTGTTGTTGCTCCCTATGTTGATGTGTTGATGTCTCTACTACATGATTAACATATAAAATACATTAACCTCATATGTAACATATAATTTTTTTATTAAATAAAAAATTTATTTATTAATATGGAAACATAACTTTCAATTAAAAAAAAAATATCAGTGCGCCAACAACACAGTCATGAATTGGCTTCAGTGCTCTGTAAAAAACAACTGCACCATAGATGGTGTGCACATACTTATGACACACCATTGTTGTTTCACATATTTAAATGTTCATAGAGGTGCATCACATGTATGCACAAGTGTGCACGTCTAACATTTTTGCACCAGGACAAAATTTTCACATTATTGAATGCATCGATATATAGCTATATTTTTAAATATTATTTAGGCGATCAGTTGGATAAATATGTTAGCACCAGTGTGATCAGAACATACAAAGTGTGGTCAGAGCATACCAAGTACACCACATTTGTGATGGTGATTAAGAGGCATTTTTTTGAGTCTCAAATAGACTTGGTGATGCATTTTTGTTTCCTATTTAGATTATGTAAAATAAATATCTATTTTTTATGTATTTGTAACTAAATTATTCAAAGTAGACATGTCTTTATCATTGTGAACATGATGTAATATTAGCTAGGATAAATGTGAAAAACATGAATTTTAGTGAATATCTAGTGATAATTTAATTTATATTATTTAAACCATATTGTTTCATATTTATTATTAAAGAGAGTTAAATTTAAAGCAATACAATAGAAAATAAAAAACCAAAATAGCGTCAAAATGTTATATCTTTATTACTAATAAAAAGTTCACTTGCCTCTTTAAGGGAGAACTTCCAATAGAACAAATCCCCAACTATAATTAACTTGATCACAAGCCTTATTTACATTTCTATATCCTCTTCTTTAGAGAGAGATTTTTTTAATTTAAATTGGTAAGAATTGCTATAAAGATTAAATTCAAATTGCTTGAAAATATCATAACTTTAGTAATAAAATAAATTTTATAAAAATATAATTTTTTAAGATGTATTAAAACTAAATTAACTGTGTCCAGAGGTGCCCTACAACTCAGTATGGGAGATATGTTGTCACATAATGTTCCATTTAAACATATTAAAATAATGATTGAAATTGACAAATTAAAAATAGTAATAAGAAAAGAAATTAATGTCAGCCATAATTACAATACTTCAATTTACACCTTCATCTTATATAACTTTATATAGAGATATAATGTAACCGAAAGTAAAAAAAATAATATATCTTTTATTATGAGGCAGAAATGTAATGAGTAAAAAAATACAATTTACTAAAAGGAAAAAATGTAATCTTTTCACCGGACAAAAAATAGTATCACTGATATAAGTAAGATATTTCATTATCCATGTTAAATAACATAACTTTATAGATACTTTATACAGAGACAAATAAAGTAATTTAAATTAAAAATTTTCTTATATTTTCACTTTAGTGTGCAAGATTGAGAGAATTCTTATTCCATTAATAGTTTCTTTCTAATTCAATGTATGGGGGATATTTGTAAAATTTTCAATATTTAATATGAATTTGATATGTAATATTATAGAAAATCTTAATAATAAAAATGATTAAATGTATACATACAGAGAAAAAAAATGAGTGGGCATATTTTAACATTTTAATACAGAGAACTTGAATTATAAACAAAATATTTCAATGTCAACTACATGTATATTATATCAGCTACGTAGACAGATCAAACCTCTTTTCACTCAAAAAGATGTTTTCATCTCAAGAGATTTGATCCCTCTAGGCGCTTGGTAGATCTAGAGTTAAGATGGATCTGAGCAGCAGATTATAAAAAAATTCCGACTTAATTTTTTAAATTTAACAATAGATTGAAATTTATAAACTAATATTGAGTTAGTTAAATTGTATTTTTTAATAATTTATTATTAATAATATTTTATATTAAAATTTGAATGAGTTACACATTTTCGTCTTTTTAAGAACTAACTAAATTATTTTACCTTTAATTATTTTATCATTGTGAGTATTGAAATGTTTTACTAATTAACTTCATTTAAATATCAATGAACTATCCAAGCAATAGAAAATCATAGTTTCAACCATACTAAATTTTGTAATTTATAAAAATATCTTTGCAAATTTTTTTAAGTAAGTTATTTTACATGCAATTTCATATATAAAATTTTACATAAATTCACCAATACATAATCTATAATAACATTATTTCATAAAAATAAACATCATGATGATACTCATCTAACAAATATAAACATCATCTAAGATACACATTCAAATTCACTACCATAATCTAATTATATACACTTTTAGTAGCACATATAAACGTCATTAGCTAGCACACAGATATAATAATCTAACAAAGCATCATCATCGTGATCACATCTAACAAAACATAGAGATTTTAATCTAACATCATCACCACACGCATCCTCAAATTAATATAAATCTCATGTCAAATAACTACTAACATGTATCATCTATCTGAGAGCACATTAAATGAACATATCTAACATGACTTAACAATATACACATCAACGCTAACATATAAATTAAGTACATAAACATGAACAAAAATATGCACCAGATATATATATAAGTCAAATATCTACATCATGAAGTCAAACAAGTGCAATCAAACATCTGTTACAATAGACGTAATAGTGCTTGTAGCCTGGTCTATAGTAGATGAAAATGGATGGTCAACTACTAATTGATTAATTACATTTGTCAAACTCAGCCGAGGTGGAGGACTAAGAGGTGGTTGGTATATAGTAGAAGGTATTGGTTGGTCTGTAGGAGAAGGTGGTCAGTCTACTCTATTAGGAGATAGATATGACACATCCTCTAGCTCTAACATCTGAGCATCATCAAGCGACTAATGAGAAAGTGTATGACCAGAATGATCACCCTCATCATCATGATCATCATCATCACCCTCATCATCATCATAACCACCCTCATCTAATGGATGTGTTATTGCATGATGCCATGCAACCCTCATCGCTGCCAATAAAGTACTAGCTTTGATGACATACTGAATAAGAGACATCAAATCTCATGGAAAGTCCCTGCAGAGATCCATAAACATCAAATCTGCATTGATATCTCAAGGTATCGCAAGGAGTACTTTCTACCAAACTAAAAATCTATCAAATCTATCACATTATTCCATCCAAAAGCGCATAGCAGTCCTCCACCCTTGGACGCCCAAGCCCCCTTGAGGATGTGCCTCACCCTCTTGGTCCTCACCCATCTCCTTGTCTCATCCATCCAACGATGGGGGAGGAGACATTTCTCCATCATATGAACCGATGTCTTCAAAATATATAGTACACAAAAATAATGAGACAATTTTATTAAACAATTTAATAAAACAAGTTAAAGAACATGTTAAAATAAATGTTATTCTAATTCATTAAAACAAGGAAATGAAACTATATTAATTTAAAGAAAACACTAATATTACCTCTATCATCTGGAGGCTCAACTAATATGAAGAATATATTGGGACACCTTTTCCAATCAACCTCAACACGATAAACGCATGGTCATCCACACCGGCTAGTAGCATCAGTGATGCCCCTCTTAGGCATCATCTAACCCCACATGCGCATTCGGGCCTCAGTGATCATCCTAAGAGGGAAATGATCAAACATAGGTAGCATCTCCAGAAACCTTTCAAAAAATAAACAAAAAAACTCAGAAGCAAAAGGGAAGGTCTCCCTCCTTTGTCTCATCAACGCACGACATCTATCTAAAATCGTGCAAAACTGCCTCAAACAAATGGCATACCATCTGATGCAATGTGTCACATGGATCAAATAATCAACATAATACAAAAGAGGGAAACTAATGCGATGCCCATCACCACAATAATGTGCAATGGTGCTGACTAATAATGAGGGGTACCTAACCTTGATCTGAAATCACCCCTAGGTGACCTCAGGAAAATAATGAAGGTATTACAGATGCATGTGCTGGTGGGTGTGCCTATGTTATCTTAGGCAACAGAATTATAAGATTGTGAAATACACAGACCCTTGAAACAACAAGAGATCACAGTAAGCAAAACATAAACACAACAAAATTTAATAAGGAATTCACCCAATCCTCCTGGGCTACATCTCCTGGTCCAGTCTTCAGTGGTGGCCTTTTTATTATGTCTTTAAAGCATAGTCTTACAATAAGGAGCTCAATCTGAGTCTCACTTGACAGAGGATGATCAATAGGATGGCACCTGGAATTCCCAAGTCCTTAGAGTTCACAGACTCTCCTTACCAAATTTCGACCTCAATTGGTCTCTGTCTGCTCAATGCTGCCCTTACTCTAATGGTTAGCTCGGCTTCTTTGTCCTTAGCAGATTTTCCTCTCTTATTGTGTCTCTCAGCCTTCAACTTCTTCACTGCTTCACTGCCTTTCACTACTTCACTACCCTTACCCTCTCTCTATAAGCTCGTGGCTTTAAAGCCAGTTCATTCCTTCGACTATTTTTTTCTACTTCCCGGCTCTCTAGATCACCTGCCTCTGTCCACTAGGACTCCTCTGCCCTGCATCATCATTGCTGCATAAAACTTCGTAGAGAGGAGGCCACCTATCTCTTTGTGAACAGAGTGTCAGTTCTTCCTGAACAGTAGTTTTTTCCATTATTTCCCAGATGCCTGTGAAACGAATCGTTCTATCGAATCATTGGTCAAATCAAACTTCAAATATTATGCATCGTAGTTTATTTCTCCCTCGAGTCTGGTCATCCATCAGGTTGAACCTCTGTCATTGATCTGGAGCCCCTAGATCCTACAGTCTTTGCTCATATCGCATGGTTGAGTTGCTCGACTGTTACTCTGTGATGTAAGCAGTTTTTCTCTCTCATCCACTGGACACGCGTCACTCGGTGTATGGAATCGCTTGGTCCTTAGCCAAACCCGCTTAGTGCTTGAAATGCCTCCGATATTCCACCGATTTTGAATGCGGGACCCACCTTGTCAATTTTAGCACTTTCCCATGGTTTTTCCATTTTCCCTCGTGATCGATCACTGAGGGGTTTTTCCCAGCGTGCTAATCACATATCAGAAACAACCTCCATTTCTAGATCTGAGCTTCCCAATTGCCATTTTTGCACCATGCACAGTCTCCATGGGCCAATGTTTATCGCGCCTTGACCGAAGGTCCTAATTGTTCCATGTTCGCTGCAAATTGCCATTATTCAGAGGTTATTTCTGATAGCTATAAGATTTCTTGAAGTCTGTCATACATCCTTAACAATCATGGAATTGTTTGAGGATCCAATTCAAATCACAGCCTTCCCACTGAAAAAGCTTTTGGACCACCAAAAGTTGGTTTTCAAGCATCGACTAAGTGAGGATACATTTTTCTCACCTGTCCAATCTCTATACATTTTTGCACTGCTTGGCTTTGAACCCCTGAGCCCAATTCTGAGGTACTCAACATCTCCCTTGTGCATCATTCTCACCTTCCTGTCCAAAACTGTGTCTTCCTACAATTCATTAAGATATTCAGGTAACAGGTCATCAATAGAAGGCAATTGACTTAGCTCTTCAAGATATTTAATTAACAAAGGTTCAAATAGTCTCAAGCTGTTTGCATTGACGACTGAGTAGATGTGCACATAAGCTGGCAAATAAAGGTGAAAAGCATTCTCACCAATTTTCTCAAGGATCCCGAAAGGTAAATACCTTATTGGTTTTAGCTATTTACCTTCACCTTGCATCCTGTATTTCCTGATATATAGCTAGACTTGATCACCAACTTAGAGACTATGCTCCATCCGATGCTTTCCATGCCTTGCCTTGTATTTGGCCTGCCTCCTTTCCAATTATTCCTGTACTTCATGATGGATCTCTTGGATTTTCTCAATGAACCTAGTTGCCTTGTCCACATCGGTGTGTCCCTCAACTGTTGTGTCCTTACTAGAGACAAAATCCAAAGGAGACCTTGGTGTGAAACCAAAACAAGTCTCAAAAGGAGATCTCTATGTGGAAGAATTTCTGGCTTAGTTCTAAGCATGCTGCACATAACACAAATGTTCATCCCAAAGCTTGGGATGCTTGTTGCAATATCCCCTGAGCAACTTGATCATTGTCCTGTTGACTACTTCTGTCTGGCCATCGGTTTGTGGATGGAAAGTTGTGCTTTTCTTCAGTTTGGTGTCCATCAATTCCCACAGACCTGACCAAAACTTCCCCACAAATCGGGTGTCTTAATCAGATATAATGGAAGTGGGTAATCCAAAATGAACCCATACATGCTGAAAGAATAAGTTTACAGTTTGTTCAGTTGTAATCTGTTTATTACAAGGTATCAAAATACACATTTTGCTTAACCTATCCACAACAACATACATATAATCATGACCTTTCCTAGATTTAGGCAGTCCTCCCACAAAGTCCATGGAAACACTTTCCAAAGGATGAGAAGGAACTAGAAATGGAGTGTACAAGCCTAGTTTCCTATTGTTGGGCTTGCTTTTAGCACACATAATACACACTCTTACATATCAAGAAATTGTCTCATTCATTTTTGGCCAATAGCAAATCTTTGCAGTTGTGCAACTATTTTAATTACCCAAAGTGACCTGATATTAGAGAAGTGTGTGCCTCTCATATTATCTTTACTCTTTTAGTTTGTGGAATGCATAGCTTCCCACAATGATACAAGAGTTGGTCCTTAATGTGATAATCCAATTCTTCTACTCATTTTCCTTGACTTAAAGTTGCATATACATCTTTAAAGTCCATATCTTGAACATATTGTTCAATGTAGCTCTCATGTAATACAGAATTATGCTTAAGTATAGTAGATGCATTTATAATAGGTCTAGATAACATATCTGCTACTTTATTGTGTATGCCCTTTTTATATCTGATTACTAAATGAAATTCTTGTAGAAAACCAATCCACCTATAGTGTCTTGATTGCTACAACTTAGTTTGGGAGTGTAGATATTGAAGGGGTTGATGATCAGTGTGTATAACTGTCTCTTTGCCCATTAAGTAATGTTTCCACTTTTCACACTCTGTACTAATGCATATAATTCTTTATCATATGTTGGATAGTTAACTACTGCAAAATTAGATGTCTCAGAATGATAACATATGGGTTTACCATGCTGCATTAACATTGCTCCCATGGCATAGTCACTGGCATCTGTTTGGATCTCAAATGGTCTTTGAAGATCTGGCAGTGCTAGTACTGGTGTTGTACTAATCTTTTCTTTCAAGGTGTTGAAGGCTTTCTGTTGTTTGCCTCCCCACTGAAACACCTTGTTTAATCCTGTTAAAGCATGTAAGGGAGCTGCAATTGAGGAATAGTTAGAAATGAACTTTCTCCAATATTATTCTGCTCCTAAGAAGCTTCTAACTTCTGTAGAAGATTTGGGTTTTGACCAGTTTATAATGACTACAACTTTAGAGGGATCTATCCTCAATTCACTACCCCCTACTATATGACCCAAATAATTCAAAGATGTTTTTCCAAATTCACATTTTGAGAGTTTAACATAAATTTTTTCTCTTTTCAAAACATCTAGTGTCTGTATAACATGCTTTAAATGTTCTTTCCATGCTTTTCTAAATATAAGAATGTCATCCAGATATACAATAACATAATCATCAAGAAAAGGTCTGAGCACATCATTCATTATTCTCATGAAAGTAGCAGGAGCATTAGTCAAGCCAAAAGGCGTAACCAGCCACTCATAC
Source organism: Pinus taeda (assembly GCA_000404065.3). Lineage (NCBI taxonomy): Eukaryota > Viridiplantae > Streptophyta > Pinopsida > Pinales > Pinaceae > Pinus > Pinus taeda. The sequence continues at coordinate 263,497 of APFE031757239.1, read as the reverse complement.
AATCCCTGTTTTGTTTTGAAAGCAGTCTTCCATGCATCTTGTTCTGCAACTCTAACCTGATGATATCCACTATGCAAGACTAGCTTGGAAAAATAAACAACTTCCTTTAACTGATCTAATAGATCATCTATGCAAGGAAGGGGATAACGATTTTTTATTGTTATCTTGTTCAGTGCTCGGTAATCAATGTACATTCTCCATGAGCCATCTTTCTTTCTCACAAAAACTATATGTGACCCACATGGTGATGTGCTAGGTCTGATGAACCCCTTCTTGAGCAACTCCTACACCTGCTTCTTTTTTTCTGCATTCTCTGAAGTAGACAACCTATACATTCCATTGTTAGGCAATGGAGCATCTTGCTGCAAATTAATATCATGCACTATTTCCTTTTCGGGTGGCATACCTTTAGGTTCTTGAAACAAGATATCATACTCTGAAACAATTTTTTGTAAATTAGCTTGCTGTTTAGCATCACAACCCTCAAATACATTGGTTTTATCGGGTTTCCTTTCCTTTACAACCATTAGTAAAAATTGTTTGCATGAATTTACAATTTGTTTCATCTGCGTTGAGTTTATGATAGTATAATTATTCTTAAGCTTATGAGCTCTTACAAAATATTCGATTCCATCTTTAACTAGAAGATACTTGTTCTCAACTCTATAGAAAAATAGCTTTTCTATCATACAAGTAAGGACTTCCTAAAACAATTCCACATATATCCAAAGGAATTATATCTAACTCAACCTCATCTACAAATGCTGACCCAAAAGAAAACTTAAGTTTGCATTGTCTAGTCACTTGTAGTTGTGCTTTATCACTTAACCAACCTAATGGGTATGGTTTCTTGTGAGATGTAGTTAGTAACCCCAACTTCTTTACAATTGCTTCAGAAATTAAATTTACTTATCAACCACTGTCAAACAATGTATCAATCTTTTAATGTTTGGAAATAACTCGAATATGGAAAAGCTCATGTATTTTTCTCTCATTTTCTTCATCAATAGTATATTATGTAGAATTACTATTAGATGCTTTAGAATTCTTACCTTTTATACCTGTGGCTACAATGGTTGTTTCATCTCCTGAGTTCGACCCCAAATCTTGTTGAATAGCTGCAACAGTCTTCTTCTTCTTGCCCTTGGACTTCTTAGATCTCGACTTCGGATGGAGAATCCAATAGTGCTCATCATCATGCCCCTCCTTACAATGTGTGCATGAAGACTTGCTCTTTTGTACAATGTTAGCCTTCCTCTCTTTCCATTTATATGTTCTTTTCTCCTTATTCTTGCTTGCAATGGGTTTGGATGATCCCCCAATTTCTTGGTTCCCATTCTTTCCTCTAGCTTCTAGATGCGTAGCTTGAATAGATACCTCATCTAGACTAGTGGGGATTAAACATGAGGATAGTGTGCCTCATGTAGCTATGCAAACCACTTATGTACTTCAACAGAGTATCAAGTGAGTCTAATGAAACTCCTAGAATTAAATCCCTCTTCCTAAATTCTTGGGTGTAACATTGTACACTTTTCCCTTTCAAATGGCGAAGAGTTTGCCAGCTCATCATGGCTTGCTGCATGTAAGCTAGTGGATAGAACTACTTTTTTATTGTAGAAACAAATTCATTCGAGACATAAAGAGTCTTACCATGTTTCTTCATGTCAGCTTGGGTCTTGCCTTCCCACCAAACCAAGGTAGTGCCCCCAAGACGTAGGTTGGCCAGCTAAATCTTGCTCTTGTCTAAATCGATACTCTGCACACTGCAATAAACATCAATTTGTCTAATCCAATTGTCTAGCTTTTCTGCATTCAACTCTCCATCATATATTGGTAAATCAAATTTAACATCTAGTTTAATCAAAGATGCTTTGTTTTTATGTTTAGGGCTATTAGGAGGTATGAGAAAGCTTTCTTCTTTCCCTTTGCCTTTGGAGTCATCATGGATGAGAGATTGTTCTTCCCCCTTATCTTGTTTGGAGCCTAATGATTCCTCATCTTTATGTTTTCTAAAGTCCTTATACATTTCCTCTACCATGGACCTCATGGCCAAGAAACTATCTATAAATTGAGGGTCTGGCCCCAAAGGACTTTCCTCTGACATCTTCTTTCGAGGATGGACTCTTCCAATTTTTGGTTTAGTCTCAACCAACTCTCCTTCTCCTAATTTAAGCTTTGATCTAGTTAGCATTCATCAGCTAAATCTAGCACAAGCTTGTCTAACCTTAACAACCTAGAGATCTGATACCACTTGATCTAAAATCACCCCTAGGTGACCTCAGGGAAATAATGAAGGTATTACAAATGCATGTGCTGGTGGGTGTGTCTATGCTATCTTAGGCAACAGATTGATAAGATTGCGAAATACATAGACACTTGAAACAGTAAGAGATCATAGTAAGCAAAACATAAACACAACAAAATTTAATAAGGAGTTCACCCAATCCTCTTGGGCTACATCCCCTGGCCCAGCCAGCCTTCAGTGGTGGTCTTTTTATTATGTCTTTAAAGTAGATTCTTACAATAAGGAGCTGAATCTGGTTCTCACTTGACAGAGGATGATCAGTAGGATGGCACTTGGAATTCCCAAGTCCTTAGTGTTCACAGACTCCCCTTACCAAATTTCAACCTCAATTAGTCTCTGTCTGCTTGATGTTGCCCTTACTCTGATGGTTAGCTCGGCTTCTCTGTCCTCTACAACTTTGCCTCTCTTTCTGTGTCTCTCAGCCTTTGGCTTCTTCACTGCTTCACTACCTTTCATTGCTTCACTTCCCTTACCTTGTCTCTGTCAGCTCGTGGTTTTAAAGCCAGTTCATTCCTCTAACTGTTCGTTTCTACTTCCCGGCTCTCTGGATCACTTGCCTCTGTCCACTGGGACTCCTCTGCCCTACATCATCATCACTGCGTAACGCTTCGCAGAGAGGTGGCCACCTATCTCTTTGTGAATTGAGTGTCAATTCTTCCTGAATGGTTGTTTTTTCCATTATTTCCCAGATGCCTGCGAAATGGATCCTTCTATTGAATCATCAGTTAAATTAGAATTCAAATCTTATGTGCCGTAGTTTATTTCTCCCTCGAGTCCGGTCATCCATCGGGTTGAACCTCCGCCGTTGATCTGGAGCCCCTAGATCCTATGGTCTTCGCTCATATCGCACCGTTGAGTTGCTCGACCGTTACTCCGCAATGTAAGCAGTTTTTCTCTCTCATCCACGAGACACGCATCACTTATTGTATGGAATCACTTGGTCCTCGGCCAATCCTGCTTACCTCTCGAAATGCCTCCAATATTCTGTTAGTTTTGAGCGTGCTACCCGCCTTGTCGGTTTTAGCGCTTTCCCACAGTTTTTCCGTTTTCCCTCATGACTAAGCACTCAGGGATTTTCCTTTTCGAAGGGTTTTTCCTAGCAATACGTGATTAGCACTTTGAACAGCCTCCATTTCTGGATCTGAGCTTCCCAATTTCCATTTTTGTGCCATGCACAGTCTCCATGGTCCAATGATTAGTGCACTTTGACCGATGGTCCTCGTTGTTCTGTGTTGGCTACAAATTGCCATTATTCATAGGTTATTTTTGATAGGTATAAGATTTCTTGAAGTCTGTCATTCATCCTTAACAATCATGGAATTGTTTGAGGATCCAATTCAAATCAAGCCTCCTTTGTAGCAAAAGAATAAATTTGTAGTTGTCCACCACAGACCTGAAAAATATGATGGATGGACCACATGAGGCCTAACATATCTTTGAGTGTATGAAAGTTGAATCTCAGCTGCAACACCATGGGGGACATTAGGGAACTAGAAAAATACTCCCCTCTCCTAGATAGGACAATCATAAAGTATATGTCCTGCTTAGTGGGCCTAATCCACAACTCAAGACCAACATGAAAATCCTACTACTGGACATTCCATCAGCAAATCAAATGTGCCAATAGGGTTGAGTGCACCTTCAGGGATGTACTCTTCTCATAGTACTTGAGGAGGCATGCATTCCTCAAGAGCACTCGAGTAGTTGGTGTAATAGGGTGAGTTTATAAATATATCTCCCTCTCTCTCACCTGCGATGGTCGAACCATACTGTATGAGTCCACCTGCTGCTTCCTTTGCTGACATATTTGCTACATGATTGACATATAAAGTACATCATCCTCATACATAAAGTATACATTTTTTTATTAAATAAAACATGTATTTATAACTATAGAAACATAACTTTCAATTTAGGAAAAAAACTAAATTACTGGTGCACTCAAAACATAGTCATGCACCGATGTTCATGTGCTTTCAACTATAACCACACCAATGATGGTGTGCACATAAGTATGATGCACCATGAGTGTTTCAGAAATTTAATTTTTCATAGTGATGATCATACTTGTGCACCAGTTGCACATATAACATGTTGGCACCAGTACGGTACATTCAGGTTATCAAACGCACTGAGCTATAAAAATATTTTTAAATATTTATTTGCGGTGTGTTTGGTAAATATAAACGCACCAGGAATGACACACCAACACACAATCTATCGCATATTTACTGGTGTTTCTATATTTATAAAATGCACCACCATAGTGGAAATGCGTTATGTACACACACAGAAATGCAATGTAATTTGTAAATTTATAGGGCGCACCTCTCCTGGTGCGAGCTGAGCATATCGACTACACCACACACCAATTTTATTTTATTTTTGTTTCAAAATAAATGAAAAAATCAACCTAATTTGCAATTATAATCCACTAAAAATCTAGATTAGAAAGAAACATAGAGATTACCAGGACATTTTGTCATTGAGGAGGCATTTTGGACACGTAATGGAGAAAAACAATTTTTCACATCGTTTGAAAAAGTTGGAAACTCAAACAGTGTGAATAGTACAAAAAGGTGGTGAGCAAGAGAAGAACAGACTTCAAGGCCCTTGAATGTGGCAAGACTGGCATGGTGCTTCAGATCTCTCCTTCATTGTAGATGGTAAAGATTAAAATTACAACCGGGATGGTTTTTTTTTAACCCTCCTATTGTGCATTTCGTAAAGCACACCAGGGCGGGATATATCCAAAAGCATTACGTTTTTTTTTTTTTAATTTAAAATTATCGCAGTGCTTTATCAAGATGCCCTGGGGCTTTACGTTACTGGTAAGGCAATAGTGTTGTGGTTTTACTATACCACTGGCCTTCTTTTAGAAATTAGAAACCATCTATCAATACACTTTATAAGATGCCTTTGGGCATTGTTATACGTTTACCGTACCGGGACGTCATTGTCAAATAGCACCGGTACATTTTACTATATGAAGGAGTCTCATGCTAGTGAATATTGAAGCACTGGTGCATTTGGGTATTTAGGGCAACATGGTTTTTTATTTTTCAAAAAAAAAGCCTATGGTGCATCATGTTATATGCAACTCCAATGCATGTATGGATAATAAATCGCCAGTGTGCTTGAATAATTTAGATGCATCGTAAAAGAAAATCCATTAAAACATCTGCCCACTTATATTTGCTAGTTAGCTCAGCTATAAACAAATTTGTGGGCTATTTTTATAGGGGTCTCCGCAAAAACCTCAACTAGAAGGTCTTTTCCTTGTAGTGATATATGACCAATATTAAGGAGAATGGTCTGAAAGAGGACACACATTCTTCCTGTGTCTAGTATATTGACCAGAATCAAGAAGAATGGTCTTAGAGGCATAGAATTACTCAAATAAAATGTGGCCTTCCAACATAAATTTCATTAGCATTAGGCCTATAATTAATCAAATAGAGTGCGGCCTTAGGAGATTCACCATGTGTCAGGTAATGACACAAATAATAGTGAACTAGGACTAGTTTGTGTATTATGTGATAGAAAGTTATGGTGACTAGTTGATGTTAATGATATACCATGTGCCAGAGGTACCAACGATATTATAGATAATCTACCATGTGTCAAGAGTATCGACTAGAATTATGGTGAGAATGCACCAAGTGTTAAAGGTAGTAACCAAAATTATGGTAACTTGTTGATGTTGATGATCTACCATGTGTCAAAGTTGTTTTACCAAAATTATGGTTGATAAATAATGTTGATACTATTGATGATTTGTGATAGCCTTTTCTTACAAAAATTTATTCACAAGAAGAACATCTATGTAGTCATTATGAATACCTCTCTAGCTAAGAGTGAGTTGAATTTTGTATCTACGATCGTCTTCTTAATTTATATTTTAGCCCTTGTAATGTATAAATAATTTGTAAGATTCATGTCGTTTTGATTATTTAGCTCTTGAAAGAATTTATACAAGGCATGTTCTTCATGTTGGATTTAAAAGAGAAAATTTTGAAGTTTAAATTTTGAATTTTTTGGCTCCAAAATAGTCAAGGCAGCCATCCCTCTAGTCAAGTCATCCCAGTGAAGAGACACACCCATTCTGGACATGCATAACACAATATAAAGGCATTCGTCCTCCTCCACAAAGGCACCATTCAACATCTCACAAGAAAGAGAGATTATGGGCATCCAAGCAAAGAAAAGAAGGACAAGAAGGACGAATATCATTTTTCCCTCTCTCTAGCTCGCGTGTGTGTTTTTGGGCAACATATTCTGGGTAAGCCAAATTTCTAGGCAGAATGGGAGGCTAGATTTATAGGTTTCTTGATAGTTTCTAAGAGGCTGAATTTTAGCGTAGGTAAAATCAAATCAAGTCGAGTTGTAAGGAAGATTGGAGGCTTGACTTGAGGGATGAAGACCAGGTTTTACCATAAGATTTTTTGGTTACTTTCACCTCATAGTTGATTAGCAGCATTAGGTGTATCTCTTGTTGAACTAGAGAATTTCTCTAAGAAAAATGTAGTTGGGATTTTCACCTAAGTGTGTTTCTCAGGATAAATCTTATGTTCTCTTTGTGCATTGTGATCTCTATTTGTTCTTATGATTTTATGGTTGAATTTCTAAAGTGTAATTATTTAATGATAAACTGGAATTGTTAAAATAATATCTATATCATTAGAAGCAATTATTGGTATTTCAGAAATATAGTGCTTGTATGTATTGCACTTGAAATCTCAACATTTCCATGTGCATAATTGTGTTTTTTTCCCTAATGGATTCATCAATAGAATTTAGTTTTTATTGTAATACTTTGCTTTCAATACTATAATTTATGTTTTCTTTGCAATATTGTATTTTTTTTCATTTCATTCCCCATCCTATCTCAGTTATTTTCCAAACAAGCACTCAAAATGAAGAAGTTTGAAAGAGGAAGGACATTAACACATAGTAAATGTTACATCATTTAGCAACTATTTTATTCACCAAATAACAATTATTACATTATTGAATTGTATATGTTGTATCATATAGTATAATTTGTATCGAATCATGCACATAGTTATTTCACTAATAACGTCTAGGAATGTGTACATAATACTCAACCCCATCCAGATTTCATTACAACAATTTAAGAAAACACATATTTTTAAACATTACGCCCACTACAATTAGACAGTGTAGGTTGATGTGAATGTCTTCTTTGCATAACATGATGTGGATGTCTTTTCTATTCAAAATAATTTATATGTTTTATTTATTATGTTTAAGCATGTCTATTTTGGAATAGGCTTCTAAAATTTTAATTTAAGTGTCAATAATTATTAGATGGATGGTAGAGATTTAATCTCTATATTCTAGAATATTCTTAATAATAGCCATAAATTAAAAACTGAGATTTATCTCAAAAATAGTTATGTCCTTTCTACCCTTTTAATTAAATTTATTAATTAGAAAAAAAATTATATAAACAAATGTCATATAAAACTAGTTATAGTTTGATGATATTAATAACTCATAATACTATAAAAAGTCTATTTATAATTTTATTATTATATCTATTATATGTTTTTTAAATTTTATAATATATATAATATTATTTTTACCGATTATATTAATTATGTATTTCACAAAATCTTATTTTCACTTTTAATTATTAAAATAATATTTGTTTTTAGTTAAACCACACTATACAGGAAGTAATTTGTCATCACTGGGGTTGAAGAACTTTGGGTGACATCACTCCACAATTTATTAATCATTGTGTGAGATTGCATGTGGTTATTACACCGTACCCTGAGTGGTCGAAATTCCTATCGTAAAGGGACCCACTTAGACAATAACACTTACATGTTCTACAAAGGATAGTGTACTCTTTACTCCAATAAAAATATTTTATTCATCGACGGGGTGGATTAAGGTTGGAATCTTATGGCAAATTGCTGACAGGTAGCGAGGATACAAGTGGCAAGGATAGCTACTTGTGGGATGAAATTTGACTAGTAAATTTATGCATAAGTGGACCGAGGTAGACGGCTACTTGTGGTCAGAATCTGGACAAAAAATTCAACAAATCTTGCAAAAAGGGGTTTAAATCATGTTTTTGAAGGTGAATGTTAGCTCTGCTATGCAGCACTGACTTTCTAAGGTTAGGAGGAAGCACAGTCTGTTTGGTTGTGTCCAAAAGGGGGGCTTACATTGGTCACTTTCCATTTTTCCTCACCCCTCTCACCTGTAAAACCTCTCCATTCCCTAAATAAGCCTTCTAAGACACGACAAAGTCCCTTTAGGCCCCAACTCCAAGCATAAAACCCCAAACCCACCATAAAACCCTACCGTATGTCTTCACATGTTCGTAACTTGTCATGCCGCATCCCCATCGTTAATCACCCCCACTGATCCAATGACTCTTGTTGCACCCGATAAACTGACCTGTTCAATCATTTTCCACAATTAGATGCACCTCTGTCCATCCAACAACCTTCGAATTCATCACGCTAATAACTTGATCGAGCAATAGCACGCGATCAAAGCGATTTTTCTCTCTCATCTGTTGCTACGTGTTGATCATTGAATGGAATCGCTCGACTCCGGGCATTTACCACTTAGCACCTGAAAGTGGTGCAATGAAAACCTTTACCACCCGACCAAATCACCCTCGCCTGTTAAACGCCCATGCAACTCTATTTCCTGTTGACCGTCTAATCTATCAACTGAAGATCTAACATCCCTAACACACCCCACTTCCACCTCGGTTGATAGCCTCTGTTGAGCCATCTCTGCCGTCCATTTTCCCGATCCGACGATCATCCTTCTCTCTCATCCCAACTATCTGTGTACCCATGCATTCCATGTCTTGTGACCATTCTGCTGCCCTAAGAAGGAGATGACTAGCTCTACCAGCATCAGTTATAGTAATATCTCCAACAACCACATTAAATAAAAAGCATGGCCAAAGGGGAAAAGGACGCAACATGACCCTATAACTAAATTTATCAGTCATGGACTCCACCAGTATGAGCACTCCAACTTCCTAAAGGATAGCACAACATGTGAACAGATCGGATTCACCCACTAAAACAAGCCACCTTGTTTAGAGACTCCATCAGGCAGTTAAATGTAGTTGGTGGTCAATTATGACCCTTCCATACATAAACGGCCAAGTGCCATATTATTGTAAACTTATAAATATCCAAATGTAAGATGTAATCTGAGTTTGCATTTGATGTAAGGTTCAACTTCTAGAGACTGTAGATATTTTGTCACTTGCAGTGTCTCATCTTCATTTTTAGCTAATACAAGCTTCTTTTACTGTTAACTGCTCACTTTCCATTTTCCTCTGTTCCAAGCTTGTACCTAATATGTTGTGTTCTTGATCTCTTGATGTTTAGCACTAGATAATTGTCATCTTATCTCTGTGTTAGAATCTTGAATGCATCGCTGAATAGGTTGCTCAAGTTTCTTTCTATCTAATGTAGGAGAGTTGTCATCCTGTCTTTGCATTAATAGATTAGATTTGCAAGTTTCTGTACTAGTTGCAGCTGGCCATCACATGGTCTTGTGCTTCTGTTGGTGTGGTTAGTATTCTCCATATTCACTTAATATCTAAATTGTGAGCATTGGTGGTCTAAATCCTTGTAGTATGAGGGTGTTCATGCATGTCTGGAGTGAAACAAATTAGAAGTGGTTATCTGGCTTGAACCAAGCCATCATTCCTTCCATTAAATCTTGCAAAAATAGTTGAATTTATATGTTACCAAGCATCTTCGAGCTACAACCTAGGAGAGTTTCTTGGAATCCTAACATAATTGGCATCGTTGCCAGGGAGAGGAGATTGAAGCTCAGCTTCCCTGGGAGAATGACATAGATCCAGCTTTGATGATAGACAAAGTCTAGACACATTTTTTGTTGTAATCATCTATCTAGCGATTCTACTGGAGGACTAACCTTTTGGCGACTCCACATCACAGTTCTGGCTCAGTTTGTGAGGCATACTTGGAGAAATCCTCATAAATCACTAGCTGACCCAGTGCATGACCCTGAGAAGATTGTCAAGTAGAGAAAGATATCACAAAAAGGAGCATCAAGATCAGGTAAGCCTAAACAATCTTATGTATCTTTGTAAGAAAGGCTTGTAACTAAGCATGCACATGTTGAAAATATAGAGCCTAGCACTATCAGTGAAAAATTACTCTCAGAGATTCATAAAGCTCTTTGTTCAATAAGTTCCCCTTTGGATCTCAGTCCAAAGGAAACCTCCCTTCCAGTCCATCATATTCCTTTAGCCCCGTCTGTCATTTCTCAACTCCATACCTTTCAAACTATTGTTATCATCCCATCCACCCCAGTCATGGAAAGCCCACAAGCACCCATCAAAATGGAGAGAATCATAGCTACTAGGTATGGACCCTTGGTCCTACCTGTTCCTTTGAATGCCATGCTTGCAGGAGAATATCAGAAATACATGTCCAAGTTCACTGGTACAGAGGGAGTAACAGCTGAAGAACACCTTGAGTCTTTTTATAGCTATGTTGATAACTTAGATATTAGTGAAGATGATGTGTGGATGAGAGTCTTTGTCCAAAGCCTTGATTAAGAAGCTAGGAAGTGGTTTAGAGAGCTGAACCTTAGGTCTATAGCAGGCATTGAAGCATTAGACGATGTGTCTTTAAAGGATTGGGAAGATAAGAAAGACTTGTTATATTACCATACTGAGTTTGGCAACTTGAAAAGGGAAAATGGGGAGTCATTGTCTGACTTTAACAAAAGATTCAATCATATGTATAGCAACATACCAGCTGAAGGGAAGTCTACCCCCACCTCTGCCAAACTTACCTATGCTAATGCCTTGATTCTAACTTTTTCCTACTATTAAGAGAGAAAAGATGTGCCTCTCTAGCTGAAATGCAAGATGCAGCCTTGGAGGTGGAATCAAATATCATGGCTACAAAGAAACCCAAAGGACATGCTGATCGAAGGAGATAGAGGGGTGAATCTTCATCATCTTCAGATCCCAAGATAGAAAAATTGACCAAGATGATAGAGTCATTGGCCTCTGAAATCTCCAAGTGGAAGGTTGAGCAGCATTCAAGGAAAGGACGGGCTCCTAATACATTTGCTCCTAGAAACCCAAATCCATATAGAAGAGCAAATGATCAGTCACGGATTTTGCAAAGAAACAAAGATGCAAATGAAAACCAAAGGGTGAAGACCATTTTTGAGAATATAGTCATGGAGGAAGAGTAGTTTGAAGAAGATGATGAGATCGATGGTATAAAAGACAAGGGCAGTGCTCCTTTTTCAACCAAAGATTCCTATGAGAAGTTATTATTCAATGGTTAAATCAGCCAAGAACGGGATGGTGAAGCTATTCTACAAACTGTCAATCAGCACCAATATGATCTGAGATCTATGATGAATAATGTAAAAGAAGCTCCTGCTCATAAAGCTATTGCCCCTGCAGAACAACAAGACAATAAGCAGAAGCAACCAGCAGTTGATCCCATCATCCTCAAAGCTCTAGCCATAGAGGTAAGATGCCTTGACAAGTCCCCTTCTTCTTTCAGTTTTCAACCAGAGATTCAAAGGCTAAGAATACCTATGCATCTGATTTAACCAGTGAAGAATGAGTCCTTCAAGAAACCTATCCTTGAAGATCTTGAGCCTGAAACCATCCAAGCTTCTAATGGCTATGTGAATTTGCAAAATGACGGACCAACTATTATTCTCAACCCAGTGATCAAAAAATGTGAAGTCAGCTCCCTATCATCTTATGTTCCTCTGTCTATTCAAGATAAAGTACCTCATAATTTCCCCCTAAGCACTGGAGCCAGCCATAATTCAATGCCCAATGTTGACATGGATAAGCTCAGACTTGATATTACAAAGCCTGCCTAGTTGGCCTTCACACAGCCTGAAAAAGTAGTTTGCTAGATCACAGAGGAAGAAAGCCCACAAATTTGGGACACCTTCTTTGATAGGGCTTGTTCTAAGAAAGCTACAGGAGTAGGTGAAGTCTTTGTGTCCCCCACACAAGAATACATTGACTCACCATTTATATTAGTTGTTCAGGCCACAAATGACACAACTGAGTACACAAAATCCCTTATTATTCAGCGGGTATACAAAATCTTCCACGGAAAACATCCAAGGATGAGAGCATACACAGAGGGGGTAAAATATAAAACATCTCTACCTGATGAGGTCAAATTCCCTAAACTTTTTGAAGTAGGTGATCAAATCAATAGGCTTTTGCAACTTTGATGAATTGGATAACATGCACGTTGACCAAGAGAAGGGAACCTTTCATAGAAAGGTAAAAAGGGCCAATTCTCAGTATGGTAACTGTTTTCTCCAATGGGATGCACTGAGGGAAAGGCAGGGAGATCCTGGTAAATTTGATGCTCTATAGACAGGATCATTCATCATCACTCAGGTCCAAGGGAACAACAATTTCATGCTGCAAAGTATGGAAGGAGAAACAATTTTGATAGCCTAATCAACGAGCGATTTTTGAAAAGTTTATGTTAATTAAGGCCTTTAGGCCTCAGCATTGTAAATATGTTCATTTACAAGTTTTAGTGTAGGATTAATTAGACTCCATGCCCAATGGAACACTAGGAAATATTATTCATCTTGTTTTTGTAGGAAAGGGAGTGGTCTACGGTTTTTGAAACCTCATGGGGAAGCTTTCATCCCCAGAAGGAGCTAGTGTTAGCTCTATTGTGAAGCACTAACTTTCTAAGGTCAGAAGGAAGCATGATCTGTTTGGTTGTGTCCAAAAGGGGGGCTTACATTAGTCACATTCCCTTTTTCCTCACCGCTCTCACCTATAAAACCTCTCCATTCCCTAAATAAGCCTTCTAAGACCCGACAAAGTCCCTTTGGGCCCCAGCTCCAAGCGTAAAACCCCAAACCCACCATAAAACCCTACCGTATGTCTTCACACATTAATAACTCGTCACACCGCATCCCCATCGATCCAACAGCTCCCGTTGCACCTGATAAAGTGACCCGTTCGATCATTTTCCACCGTTAAATGCACCTTCACCCATCCAACGACCTTTGCATTCATCACATTGATAACTTGATTGAGCGATAGTGTGCGATGAGAGCATTTTTTCTCTCTCATCCGCTGCTACGTGTCGATCATTGAATGGAATTACTCGACCCCGGGCATTTACCGCTTAGCGCCCGAAAGCGGTGCGATGAAAGTCTTTACCGCTCGACCAAACTTCCCTCACCCGTTAAACGCCCGTGCAACTCTGTTTCCCCATGACCGTCTGATCTATCCACTGAAGATCTAACGACCCTAACACACCCCGCTCCCACCTCGGCCTATAGCCTCCACCAAGACATCTCTGCTATCCATTTTCCCAATCTGATGGTCATCCTTCTCTCTCATCCCAACTGTCCATGTAACCATACATTCCATGTCTTGTGACCATTCTATTGCCCTAAGAAGGAGATGACCAGCTTTGCCAGCATTAGTTACAGTAATATCTCCAAAAACCACATTAAACAGAAAGCATGGCCAAAGGGGAAAGGACACAACACGACCCTGTAATTGAACTTATCAGTCATGGACTCCACTGGTACAAGCACTCCAACTACCTAAAGGATAGCACAGCACTTGAACAAATCAGATTCACCCACTAAAACAAGCCACCTCGTTCAAAGACTCCATTAAGCCGTTAAATGCAGTTGGTGGTCAATTATGACCCTAAACGGCCAAGTGCCATAGTATTGTAAACTTATAAATATCCATAAGTAAGATGTAATCCTAGTTGGCATTTGATGTAAGGTTCAACTTCTGGAGACTGTAGATATTTTGTCACTTGCAGCATCTCATTTTCATTTTCAGCTAATACAAGCTTCTTTTGCTGTTAACTGCTCACTATCCATTTTCCTCTGTTCCAAGCTTGTACCTGATATGTTGTGTTCTTGATCTCTTGATGTTTAGCACTAGATAACTGTCATCTTATCTCTATGTTAGAATCTTGAATGCATCGTTGAATAGGTTGCTCAGGTTTCTTTCTATCTAATGCAGGAGAGCTGTCATCTTGTCTTTGCATTAATAGATTAGATTTGCAGGTTTCAGTACTAGTTATAGTCGGCCATCACATGGTCTTGTGCATCTATTTGTGTGGTTAGTATTCTCCATATTCACTTAATATCTAAACTATGAGCATTGGTGGTCTAAAGCCTTGTAGTATAAGGGTGTTCATGCATGTCTGCAGTGAAACAAATTAGAAGTGGCTATCTGGCTTGAACCGAACCATCATTCCTTCCATTAAACCTTGCAATAATAGTTGAATTTATATGTTACGAGGCATCTCCGAGCTACAACCTAGGAGAGTTTCTTGGAATCCTAATAGTGACAATGGATTCAACACCATCGAAAAATTTTGGGGCATCCAAAATCTTGAAATTTAACAACTTTAACCAGGGTTTACAAAAAGCATTGCAGGAATTTTCATGATTTTCAGGGCAAAAAAGTAGTATCATTAAACTATGACCAAATTTATTATCAAGGAAAGTCTCATCAAAATGGAATTTGACCGAAAATTTTCCAGTTAAATACAATTAAATAAATTATAAAATTATCAACATCTTTTACTAAAATTAAAAAAATTGTAAAACTATCACTATTAAAAAATAGATTAAAAAGTATGAAAACCATCAAATTTCACTAATGTGTCTTATTTGAAATTCCAACCCACCGCCATGTGAAATGCCTCATTGAAATTCCAACCCACTGCCATGTGAAATGTCTCACATTAATTTCCTCAATCAACGTTATGATATAATTTAAAGCATAGTTACCAAATTCGAATTCGATTCGACATTGAAAGAATTCGACTACTTAAAATTCAACACAGAAGAAATAATAATAATAATAATTCGGGAAATATTAGTCTTATATATTTAATTATTTAAAAAAATAAATTTATATTTTACTTTCTACTTTCTTGAACTAATTATTTATAAACTAAAAACAATTGAAAATACTATAAATATAATCAATATTAAAATCTTAAAAAAAAAAAGAAAACTTGTATTATTTTTAGAAAAGAGTAATTACCTCAAATCATAAATTTTAATATTTCTCTTAAAAATGAAAAATAATTTCATCATTTATTAATAACTAAAATCTAAATTCATGCTCATAGATTTAGCCGTTCCAAGTGGATCTAATTGAAAGCACACTTTCAAAAGTTGATTTTGTTCTTCTAGTTAAAAGTTGCACATTCTACTCATTCTACGCAGAGCCCACTCAAACCTTACCTTAATTCATGGTTTTCCATTTGTGAGCGCACAAAACATAGTTACCAAATTTGAAAAAGAAATATGTATAAATTTCAATAGGGAAAAAATTCCAAATTATATAACTTACAAATATTTATAAATAAGAAATTATTAATCTTTGTTATAATTTGTTATTTTAGTAACTATAAACTTACTATTTTCTACCATATTTCAATATGACACTGATTGTATTTCAAAAATGCAAATTTTCTAATATACAATTTACTTTATATACCTTTTAATATAGAAATTTCCATTTTATATAGAAATTATATATCTTACAAATATTTATAAATAAGAATTTAATGATCTTTGTTACATGAATTTATTATTTTAGTAACTATAAACTTACTATTTTCTACCATATTTCAATATGACACTCGTGGTTTTTCACAAACACAAATTTTCTAATATGAAATTTACTATTTATATACTTTTTAATATAGAAATTTCCATTTTATATAGAAATTATATATCTTACAAATATTTGTAAATAAGAATTCAATGACATTTCTTACATAAATTTATTATTTCAGTAACTATAAACTTACTATTTTCTATCATATTTC